>PVKE010000294.1:0-163394 GCA_004027555.1 Craseonycteris thonglongyai
AAAAAAAAAAAAAAAAAAAAAAAAAGACTGGATCACAGGCCAGTGCCATCCAAGAGCAATAGCATAACGAGTTTGCCACATGCAGAGGGGACACGGGAGAGCCACCAGGCCCCCTCCATTGATATTTACTCTGAAATGACTGAATGTTCACATTGGAACCCCTGCTTGGGAGGATCTAGCCTGTATGTCTCTAGTCTTAAAGGAATAGGGCTTTATTTTCTTCATGATGGGGGTAGGGGGTGTTGGTCTTGGATTTTGCCTGGTTGTCCTCGCTTCTCATGAAGACAGGTGCCACCTTCCAGGCCTCTGGGAAGGCTTCTTCCTGCTTTAAGCAGGACAAGCTGTCATAGAAGGTCTCGTCTGTAACAGATCCCGTTCTTTGTGGAGACTAGTGTGTTGAAGGTAACTTGTTTCCCACCAACCATGTCCATCTCAGCCTTGCTGACTCAGCTCAGGCGTCTCCTCCTCCAGGAAGTCTTCTCCGATTGCCCAGTGGCCTCCCTCCTGCATTTCATCGCACCTTGAGTGCCCGAATTCTTGCCCTCAGCGTACTTCACTGAAGCCTGGGGTTTGCATGTCTCCCTCCTGAGCTGGGCTGCCGGCTCCTCAAACCATTGACTCAGTTCTCAGTACATATCTGTGGCCTGAATCTGACCACCGAGGAGGTAGGAAGACTGTTCTGCCCGTTTAGAGTGATGGTAAAGTTTCTGAGGGAGTAAGTCACTGAGTACCCAGGTGGCTGAGTGCCGGCTACGGGATTCAGTATCGTTTCCAGCGGCTTACAGTGCAGTCCCACACGGTGGCACTAAGAGGCCCAGGGAGTGACAAGAGCGCCGTGGAAAGGACTGGTCAGCAAGGGGAGATAAGAAACATCCATTCCTGCCCTGGAGGAACATCAGATTAGATAAAGATGGAAAAGCCATTGGTCACTAGCCCGTTGTCTCCGTCACGATTCAGTGATGCTACTTTCCTTTTGGAAACCTTGAAAGGTTCGTATTTTATCTGCTTCCTAGTCTATGAAGAACGGAAAGTTTCTTCTCAGGACCCGCAAACGTATGGCTACTGCGAGCCTTCGGGCACTTGTCCGGAACTTTCCAGAAAGCCTCCCTCCGGGACATGCCCAACACACACCCTGCTGATGGGGGGGAGGGGGCTGTTTCCAGTTGCATCGTGCTGTTTGTGTGTCTTTCCCTTCTCTGTCTTCTTCCTTCTGTCCGCTTCGTTCCTCTTTTGTGTGAAGATGCTTTTTCTAGCTAATTCAGCGAACGACCTCTTGGGCTAAGTGGCTACAAGGGCATTGTCACCGAGGGGAAATGAGTAGATGAGTAGAACTAATTAAAGCCATCAGACTGAAGGGACCAACTGCCCCTGAAGGCAAGTCCGCTCTGGACTCAGTAAAGTCCCCCTTCAGGACTCCCCACACTTTCAGAGCTGCAGCTTCCCATGGAAGAGACTTCTATATAGACACACACAAGGGTGCACCGATGTGAACAACTGTTTACAACTGTTTGTAACTGGGGAGACCTAAAAATAACTGAAACACTTGCACACTAGTAGAAGAATACTTACATTAATTATGGTGCATCCTTAATTAACATAAGAGGGGAGAGCAGGTAGATCAGATGTGGTGGCAAGATGACCGTTAGCACAAATCTTTCTGTGGCTGGCAGTCAGTGACACATAGCTGGGAGTGAGCAGGCCCGCCCCTGGGAAACACGGGGCCACGCCACGGATCTGCAGAATGAGGAGGGCAGAGACCTGGCCTCGCGCTTTCAGGGGTTGAATTCTGCTTAGCAAGTTTCCGGCTCTTGTGACCTTGGGGAATTAGCAGGCTCTCTCTGTGCCTCAGTTTTCTGATCTTTAAAATGGACACAAGTGACTGAGCTTGCAGGGCAGTGGTGAGGAGTGAGTAGGGCCAGGCAGGAACAGCATTCTGCACCACACCCGGCATGTTGTTAAGTCTTCCAGAAACTATTTCCACCAGTGCCAGCAAGAAGAGTGTCACCAGCAGTGGACTCTGCTCCCCGGGGTCCACCCGGGTTTGGGATGAGTGGTTCCCAACCTTGTCAGCTGTGGGCCTGGATCCCCATTGCTTTGCTGCTAACTCAGCCACGTACCTTTGGTGGCTCAGGGCTGTCTGAGACCAGCGAGGAAACATGGGCTCTCATGGCACAGAGAGCCTGTCACATAGATCTCCCAAATCCCCACTGGAGGGGCTGCTGCCTGATGACATCTGCTGTCTTCCCTTTCAGGACTGTCCTTCCCTTTCAGCACGTTCCTGACGCGAACTCGGGGCTCACAGAGCTGAATGTCAAAACATGGGCCTGTGAGTGATGGCTGTAACGTGCACCTGCTGGGAGGACCCAGCCGTGCGTGCTGGTTCTCTGGGAGTCCTGGTTCTCAGATGCATGGCACCAGCAGAGCTCCCGGGAGCCCTGTCCTTCCGGTGGCGCATAGTGACACGAGTCTGTTTCATGCTGACCAGTGACCCGAGGGAAAGGTATGAGCGGAAGGTACACGATGACCCCACAGCAGGTACACGATGATCCCACAGCAGGCGGTCTAATAGAAGTCTTTGTGAGACTCAGAGCAAGCTCCCACCTCCAACTCATCTCAGGAACGACGCTAATTTGTATGAGTTTTATCTTTGAGCTTTGGCTGACGGGTACTAAAGGTTTAAGCAACCTCTGTGGGAAAAATTGGTTGTTAGTTTTTTTAGAAAAAACATCCATTCAGTAGCTTCATTTGTCATGCAGAGCAGGGCTCGGTCACCCTCATTTTTTTATTCTAGACCCTGAGACCTCGAGGGCAGGGGCTGTATCTTATTTTTCCCAAGTGTAATAACTGTTGGGTGACTGACTGAGTGTGTGAATGATTTACTTTATTAGTGTCAGCTAATACCTCAGTCCAGCTCTTTGTACACCAGTGTATTGCTGGAGTTTCAGAACTTATTCTCAGGGATGCAGAGATAGCTCAGCGGTTGAGTGCTTGCTTTACAATCACGAGGTCTGGGGTTTGAATGCTGGCCCTGGGCCCTGCAGTCCCATATGCTGAACTGCGGCACAACTGGTAACCGCCGGGATGGCTCAGCGGTGGTGAAGGTTCTTGCCTCCCATGCAGAAGGTCCCCAGTTCCGTTCCTGCCCTACGTGGCCCCACATCCACCCGTGTGGAATGAAACCATGTCACAGCTAACGATGAACAACTATGAAGACTGCTCTGGGCCCTACCCCCACTCTCTTTCTCTCTCTCTCTCTCACCTTTTCTAAAACAATAAACAACAACAACAACAAAAATGAATTTATTCTTTGAGGTAAACGAAGGGTCTCATCATCTTGCTGAAGAAGGAAAAAAAAAATAAGAATAAAGGAAATAATTGCGGTCAGTATGGAGGAGAAATAATTATATCCAGCTGCCTCTGAACAGGTGTTAGGAGTTGATTGGGAGGCGAGAGGGCCCTGGGCTTTGTGAGAAGTAGCCTCAGGCTCAAAGTTCTCTGCCCACATCCATCTTTTGTACCTTTGTGCCTTGAATGTAATCTCCTTCTTTTATCCCCACAACATACTCCCCTTGGCTAATTTCTACTTATCTTTGAAGATATGTGGTTCAGAAAGTAAAAGAAGGAAAACTTTCAAATTCTTCTTATAATATAATGCAGTCATAACAATGATGCCAAAGCTCAATGAAGACTGTGCCGAAATAGGAAACTACAGTACAGCCTCACTTAAGAATATCAAGGCAAACATCCTAAATAAAATATTAGCAGAGTTCAGCAGCACATTAAAAGAACATTCTACAGTCAAATGGGATTTGTTCTGGGATGAAACATTTTTCATCTTCTTAAATTGATCTAAAGACAGCAAGCACATGATCGTGTTGACGTGTTGATGCTGAAAAGGCATTTGGGCAAAACTCAGCATACATTGCTTAAAATTTTTCTTAGTAAAATCAGAATTGATGTATCCTTTTTTTAACCTGGTAAAATAGACTTATTTTAATCCAAAAGTCAGCATCATGCCCACTGAGAAAACACTGGAAGCATGTAGAGGAAAGAACTGTGAAAGGCAAGAGCATTCACTGTCAATGCTATTATTTACCATTGTACTTGAGATACTAGCCAACGTGCTTATACAAGAGTAAAGAACTGGAAGTATGAAAATTAGAAAAGTGTAGGTAAAAGTATCACTGTTTTTCAGATAACATGACTAATACTTGAAAAACTTGAAAGAATCAAACATACTAATTTCAGTAAGGTGGCAAGGCGAAGACTTAATACACAAAAATCAATATACACATTAAAATGAGACCACAAAACTTTTTTACCATAGTAACAGAAAGATAACATACTTAAGGATAGAGTTAACAAGATATCTGCAAGAATTGTATGAAAAAAAACTTTGGAGTACGCTGAAGGTAGTTAACAAAAGCCCAAAACAAATGGTAGGGCTTGGTATGCTCTTGAATTAAAAAGCCTGTCCATAGAGATATTGATTCTGCATAGAATCATCTATAAAATCAACCCCAAGATAAACATACACCTATTTGTTCAACTAGACAGATGGATTCATACACTGAATGCTTATTTTGTTCCAGATTCTGTTTACATTCTTTACCAGCATTCCCTTATTTATTCCAATAACAAACTATGATGCACCATTGCTAAAATCGTATCTTACTGCTGAGGAAATGAGGCACAGAGAAGTTGACTAACTAGCCCAAGGTCACACAGAGCTGGGACATGGCCAAGCCAGCCCGGAGCCCTAAGAAGTTCACTTCCAGCGCCCTCCTCCATTTCAGCCATGGTGCTCCATTGTGAAGTAATAGGACAAGTTACTGTGATAGCAAAGACATACATAGGTGCCCAACTCATTGTCTTTTCCTATGGGTAATTGCAGGGGAAATGCCTATCTTGTGGGATTATTGTAAGAATTAAATTATTTCACCCGTGTATGCAACTAGCATAGTGCCTGCTGCAGAGTAGCTAGCCAAGAGATGTTAGTCTCTTTTCACCTAGGATGGAGCCCAACAGAGAGTAGGTTTAACATTCACCCATTAAAGTGCTCAACATGATTTATTATGCTCTTACCGTGTGCAGTTTTTATGCTTGGCTCTGAATATAAACAGGAATAAATATTATATGAAATGAATGAGTTCAGGAAAGACACAAAGAGCAAAAACCAAAATCAGTAGTAGCAGGACTGCTAGAATGACCTTTATCACCTTTCCATTGACATTCTCTGTTGCCATGTGGTACTGACATTGTTACCAATTGATAGTCTTTATCACCAGAAAAAGGTGGAGGGAGGAGATAATCACTTCCTAGCTCTTCAGTCTTCACCAAATTACTGCTCCCAGCCTTAGTCTCTTTGTAAAGCAAGGAGGATAATAAGGGTGGGTACTCCACAGCAGACTAATCTATACTAAAAAAGTATGTAGGCAGTTTATCAACGTTCACTATTATATGGTTATCTTGTCATAGGCCGAGTGTTGTTGTGAGCTTGTGCTAACGCTGGCATGCCATCCATCCATCCATCTGTCCACCCACCCACCTACCCGTCCATTTACTGGATCCATTTAAAAAATAGGCATTAAGTACCTACTATGTAGCAGGTCTGGGCTGGGTCCTGAACACATGGACTTATGGTGATGAGTTGAGCACACCTGTATCTTCCCTCCTGGAAGTTATAGTCAAGCAACAGGAGCACTACCTCCAGGCTGGGCTCTCAGCGAGTCACTCCCTGAGCCCTTCTAGGACCATAAGTGCAGTGGGCTCCCCACTGGGATGGTAGAGAATATTTTCATAACGAAAAGGCAGATTCAGCGGTCAGGAAGCCTTAGGAAATCCGTTTTGGCTACATAATGTGAACTCGTTGGCCTAGAAAGAGAGGTTATCTGTTATATAGATGTGTTGCCAACACTTAGAGACATATATTGGGCTGGGTTTTTTTGTTTTGTTTTTTTCTTCTCTTTTCCTCCTACAGCAATTTTCTCCTTAAATGTTTTCCAATCCTATCTGCTTGGTATTGCCTTTCACAATGTTAACCACATCCTGTGTCATAATCTGTATTCTACCTGCCCTGACATGTTTTAATTTAATTTTTGCATTATGTCCAAGGTGATGAATTAGAGGCAGGGACTCATTGATTAAGTGTCAGGAAAGATGGATCGAGGAGTTGGAACGAACGGCATTCGGGGACACTATTTTTCCGCAAACAGAGTCACAAATGAAGGGGTCGTACGTGTGGACTTTTAAAAGAAGGGAGTGAGCTGCGTCAGAGCTAAGACAGGGACATTTTAAAAAGTGGGTGTTATTTTCATTTGAAGTCAAGTGAATCGAATGCCAGATGGTCCGATTGGGTGAGTAACACAATCTTCTGTGTCTGATTTTAAAAGGGATGGTTTTCAAGATGTTCTTGGTACTCCCTGGGCATGTGATTGACTCAACTCCCAGAATCCCAGGGCCTTTTCTTAGTATTATTTTTAATAACATTGAATTCCATTTCTACTTCATTTTCTCCCAAGCCCCAAGACTATAGGGCTTCAAACTTGGCATATATTCTAAAAGGGACCGAATCCAGTCTGGAACTCATACTTTAATGCCTCTGTACCATTTCGATAATGAGGCCATTGCCCTCTGTTGTTTTCCTCTCATGATGGAGAACTCATGACTCACAGATGAACCATCACGCAACAACTAAATCAAATCAACCGATATTTATGTAGCGTCTGCTGAGTGCTCAGCGCCAGGGTCTCGGAAAGGAGGGTTGATGGCAATTCCCGTTCCTCTGGGTTAAGCATTCGAGCAGTAGCACAGAGGTCAGATGGGACTCGTCTCAGCAATGGTGCGGCTACTCTTCATTGGGAAACGGGGCTTTGTCCTGAGCCCAGGGCACTTCCTCATGTTTCTCTTCCCAAGTGCAGACCATGGGACGTTCCTGAGGGGAGAATGGACCCATCTAGCCAGTTCTACGGAGGATCGGGGCTCACCTGGCTACTCTTATGCACAGAGGACCCAGATCCCCCAAAGTAGGAAGGTATTTGGGGGGGGGGAGGGTCTCTAACAGCATTCCTGCTCTGCAGACAGGTGTCCCTATGGTGCCCCATCTTACAGATGAGAAAACCGAGGTTCAGAGAGGAATCATAATAGCCTGAGTTGCCTCCTTTATATAGGGGTGCAGTGCCATCCAAAGACAGCCTGCCCACGAAGCCCTGCTCACCTGAGACCCAGGTGATGCCTGCCTTTCACTGTTCCATCCGCCCTGAGCCAAGAAGACCACCTGAATCTATGAAGTCTTTGGTTTCTGAAGACAGATTCAGGAGCAGTGTGTTCAGGGGAGTCTGGGTCTCAAATTCTAGCGGGGAATGGTATGCCTCAGAGGTCCCGGGAGCCTAGACTCCATGGTTACAAGTGGCAGGGTCTGCACTTGCACCAGCTTCAGCACAGAAGGGACTGTGTTAGCTCATGTCAAGAGCTCACATGATGGACAGGCTCAGCTGACACCGGAGACACATCAGAAGCCATCAGCGTTGCCCATCACCCACACTTCCCGTGCAGCCAACCTCGTTCTTTCAGACCAACTTCCCCACAAACATGGAGAAAGTTCGAAACTCACCTTCTACGTTACTTTGGGCTCTTCCTCTTCAATTCTCATTTGAAAGTTCCCAGGGAACCGTTTCTGATTGGCAGGCTCCTGGTCACATGCCAATTCCTGAACCAGTCACTGGGGTGGAGAGTTACGATTGTCCCAGCCTGGGTCAGGGGACTCTTCCTGGACAGGTGACTCTGGATGGGTGTGGCCACCTCCATGGGGGTGGCAGCAGCTCTCTGGATAAGCCATTGATGGTGTGGGGTGGTGGGGAGGAACCCAGAACCTGGCCGGCATTGGGGCCCTGCTAGAAACGGGAAGAGAGCTATTACTGGATGTGTGCTCCCTGCACCATGGGTGACAAAGAGCCGTGAGGTTTTTTATAGCAGTAATTGATGCTCACCAAGCCCACAGCTCTGCACGAAGGGGAAGAGAGGCATTCTAAAACCCTGACCTCAACCTGGTTTCTAGAGGCGTTTTGTGTCATTTCCACAAATAGATCAGTTCTTAATTAAGTAACACGGAGAACAAGGTAATTCCATCTTCACCTGGAGCTTCTCGCTACTGAGGACTATTTTAGAACTGGTACTGTTGCTGCTTGCCCTCTGGGGTGGTCCCCATAACAATAGCAGTGACCATGCCAGGGTGATACGCCAGGCACCCTGCAGGGAGGCTGACCCCCTGCACCCCAACCCACCCTCAGGCCAGAAGGTTGCCTGCTGGGGAATGTAAAGAGCAGAGGTTACCAGGGAAATTGGGAGTGCTTCACCCACTCTGTGGGTCTAGTAGAGTGGGAGAGATGGATACAGCAGGCTGGCTAGAAGCCTGGTGCCAGGAAACACTCAAATAATGTAACTAATGCCTCCTGTTTTGATTCCTGTCTCACCAAGCCAACTTGGGCTTGCATCTGGTCTTTAGAGATGGACTCTCCTGACCTAAGGAACTATTGTCTGGTCTCCTTGGCAGTTGTTCTTCCTGTACAGTAATCTTTTGGCATGCTGGTTTATACATCAGTCTCTTTGAGTTTGGTTAATGTGAGTCTGCCTATGGGAGGGGAGGCCCTGAAAATGGCAACTATATGAATGCTGAGTTCCATCCTGAGAGAGCACATGGCAGGCAGCTATCTGTCCTGTAGATGGCCTTCTTAGCTTTTCTTCAAATTTGTATCGTGGGAGTTCCGTGGGTGCTTAACACAAGCAACGCACTGGGAGGAAAACCAGACGAATTCTTACATCTAGCAGAGCTTCCACAGTTCAAGCCCTCGCTTGTTTAAAGACTTGAGGCAGAGGCTTCATTCAGGGTTGCAAAGACAAGGAGAACATTGTCACAGTCCCCAGGACACTGGCAGACATGGAACACAGCTCATGATCATACAGCAGTGATAACCTCCACCTGTAGTCATTTTAGGGCTTACAGTGTTCTTTCTTGCCTCTGGTCTCACCTTATTGATTGCTGCAAATCCCGAAAGTTGGCCAAGGCAGGTATTGTTAAATCAAATTACAGATGAGGAAATGAGATTGGAAGAGATGACCAGGTCTACCCAAGGTCCCTGGATTTGAACCACGTTGAGCTAAGATTTGGACACATGTGTCCACCTCCTCGGTTTTGACCATTTGCATGTACCAGTAGCTTCTCCTAGTTGTCTATTTTTCTTTTTTCTGATAGTCCTTCTGCCTGAGAATCCTCCCCCCCTTCCCTTCTTTCTGTCTTCTGCATCCCCCAAGTCTGCCAGTCCAAATCCTACTGCATGTACTCAGCTCTCATGCCATCCCTTCCATGAATCCAAACCAGTTTTTTCCGGACATCACGCCAAATGTGGAACAGGCGTCAGGACCATGAGGAGCCAGCCCAGATCCCCAAACTCCCCAAGGACCGAAAATTGTCCTGACTATGGGAACCGTGATCGAGCTTTCAGCTATGCAAAATCATGACACATGAGTCACCGACTGTTTTTGCCCTAACAGGTTAAAATAGCATAATCTCCATCGACATGAAAAATAAAAAAAGATGCGCACGTTGGCTTAACGGAACTGTTGTTGTTGCTGCTAGCGCCACCTTGTGGTTCGGTCTGCCACTCCCAGAGCTAAGCGACACCCGGGCCCGCTTCAGTCCCGCTAAACGTTAGGGTGCCTCTGTGCCCATGGGCAGCATCTGACCTAATCGCCACAGCAGACCTGAGCGCCTCTGTGCCTCTTGCTCTGTGTTCCTTACATTCCAGGGTTTTTCAGCCTGAGCACTGGTGCTATTTTGGCCTTGACAATTCCTTGTTATAGGGGACTGTCCCTGGCCTCTCTACCCACTAGATTATATTATAGTGGCACCCTCCCCACCTCGTACCCACTGTGCCAACCGAAAACGTTTCCAGACCTTGCTAAGTGTCATTTTGATGGGGCAAAGTGACTCTTTCATTCTGTAGCTCCACCCCCATCACTCCCCTCCCCGTTATGTGCAGCTTCTTGAGCACCTGTTTGCCTTCCAGCCTGGACCTCCTAGGAGATTTCCCAGGCAGACATCAGGGAATTGGTCCATGGCTTTGGAGTTGAACCCTCGGTCGAAGCTGAACTGTAGAAATCATGTACGTTCCTCCGTAGACGGGCAGGAGAGGCGAAGGAAGTGGTGAGTCAAGCTTCTTCACCATGGTGGGGAGAGTGGTGGAGCGCTCTGCTCTCCTTGTGCTGACGGCATCACTGTCCCCTTTCACCGAGGCTTCTCAGGGGATGGCTGAGTCATCCTGACCTTTGCAGATGCTCCCGCCTCCACTACCCCAGGCTCCAGCTCACCTCAGAGAGGCTGCCACTTCCTCAGGGACGGGATGTATAGTGAGCCGGTCCAGGAGAAGTGTAGTTGGAGAAGATCAGTGTGGAAAGGCCAGTTTGCTCTTTTTGGAACCTGACAGCCAGAGCAGGGTCCCCAGACTCACCTGTAGAGTAGCTCCTCTGGGTCCTTCGTGGTGGGCAGAGTGGGACCAGGTATGGTCATGCTCGGATAAAAGCGTCACTGCCACCACCAGGCTCAGCATTGTGGTCACTGTCATCATTATCATCACTGCCATCACTACCATTTTCTTCACCATTACCAATGTCAGTCTCATCATGGTCCATGTCAACACCACTATCACCATTACCATCATGGTGACCACCATCGTCATCACCACCATCACCTTGATTACTAACATTGTCATCATCACTGCCATCATCATCACCATCACAGTGACCACTGTCATCACCATCATCACCTTGATTACTAACATTGTCATCATCACTGCCATCATCACCATCAACATCACAGTGACCACTGTCATCACCATCATCACCTTGATTACTAACATTGTCATCATCACTGCCATCATCATCATCACCATCACAGTGACCACTGTCATCACCATCATCACCTTGACTACTAACATCATCATCATCACCATCATCATCATCATCATCACCTTGATTACTAACATTGTCATCATCACTGCCATCATCATCATCACTGTCACAGTGACCATTGTCATCATCATCATCATCACCTTGACTACTAACATTGTCATCACTGCCATCATCAACATCACCGTCACAGTGACCATTGTCATCATCATCATCACCTTGACTACTAACATTGTCATCATCACAACCATCATCAACATCACCATCATCACCTTGATTACTAACATCATCATCATCACCATCGTCACTTCCATCATCACCGTCACAGTGACCATCATCATCATCACTGCCATCATCACCATCACAGTGACCATAATCATCATCACTGCCATCATCACCATCACAGTGACCATCATCATCATCACTGCCATCATCACCATCACAGTGACCATAATCATCATCACTGCCATCATCACCGTCACAGTGACCATCATCATCATCACTGCCATCATCACCATCACAGTGACTATCATCATCATCACCATCATCACCTTGATTACTAACATCATCATCATCACCATCACCATCACAGTGACCATCATCATCATCACTGCCATCATCACCGTCACAGTGACCATCATCATCACTGCCATCATCACTGTCACAGTGACCATCACCATCATCACCATCATCACCGTCACAGTGACCATCATGGTTGCGTGAGAGGTGTCCAGGCTTCGCTCAGGTTGATTAGAGGTGGGTAAACCCCATGTATGTCTCTGTGCACAGATTGCTAAGAGCAGAGAGATAGTAACCGGACAGCTGACAAAGACCTTAGACTCTACAGGTTCAGCTGTGAATGGATAGGTTTGATAGCAGAGAAACCGGGTCTGGACAAAGCCTACAGTCGAATGGGCCATTGCGCGTGCTTTCATTCATTTCTTCATCCATTCGCACATTCACTCATTTTTCACTGACCCATCCATTCATTCAGTTAATAAGTTACTATACTAGAAACTGAGGCTAGAGAAGACATGTACACGCATGATGGTGATCTAAGGTCGAATGTCTATGGATGTGGCAGGAGCCAAAAAATGAACAACTGAGGAGTTAAGGGGAGAAGTGGCTGGGAAGAAGAGGCATGGTCTACACTGGCTTCTATTGCAGTTTGCCAAGCTAGCCTTCCCCCAGCACCGTCTAGACGCCATTAGGAGAAACCTCCTTGAGGATGGGATGAAGAAGGCCTTGGGGCCCACGTCTCTACGGGGGTCTGTGACCCTAGCCCTCCTCGGGCCATTCCTCACCCCTGCACATGTCTCTGCTTGGCTGTTTCCTGCTGGGAGTAGCTCACTTTTCTCTGTGTCAACATCCCCACCACAGGAAGGGCATTTGCTGACAAACAGCCGGCGTGTTCCTCTAGTGCAGATGGGGCTTCTGGACAGGTGGGCACCAGCCAGCCTGCTGCCCGCACATGTTCCCTCACCCCCTCGGCTTCCCTCCGCACACCACGGAGGATGCACCGACTGCCAGAGCCGTGATGCAAACAACAGCAAAGCTGGTGAAATGAACAGTGCCTAAGGGCCCGGCGCTGCTCTCAGTGCGATCAGAGATTAAACTCATCCAGCAACCCTCCGGGGATGGGGGTACCACCATTATCTCCATTGTATTAGCCTCAAAGAGGGCATGAGGCTTGTCCAAACTCACATAGATAGGAGATGGCAGAGCTGGGGTTTAAACCCAGATGGTCCGGCTCCCAGATCTGTGTTCACCACCGAGCAGGGGTACTGGGGAGCCAAGGACTGTGTTTCAGTTCTGCCTTATACATTAGTGTGCGCTCTTAGGGCCATGCCTTACCCACCCCTCCACCTTCAGGGGCTCCTAGGCATGATCAGCCCCATTCTCACAGAGTCATTGTGAGAGTTAGAAGGGACAACATGTGCAAAGTGCTCCCTACACTCTGCCCAGCCCCCCAAAGGTGCTCAACGAATTTGGAAAGAAAGTTACGGAAGCCATTTGTTTCTCTCAGCCGTCGACTGTCTGAGGTTGGCCACTACACTTGTCCCCTCACCTGCTCACAGAGCCCTGAGATGCTGCCTCTCTTCTCTGTGTTAGTTGACTTGGAAAAAGAAAATTGGATGCTAAGAACGCGACATGCCTTTTCTGAGGTTTCTGTCTTGGTGAGTGTTTTGTGAAGCGGATTGCTACACTGTCAGACTTCTACGTTCAGCTTTACGGCACACACTCAACCCTCAGAAGGGCAGGGGCAGGGGAGGAGGTGGGAATCCAGTCTTTATTCTGTGTCAGGCATGGGCCTCAGCACGTTGGTTCTAATCCTCCCGCTGAGCCCGCGTGCACTTACCCACAGCCGTGGCATCCGCACTGGGATGCCTGAGCTGCCAAGTCAGCAGCTTCGAGGCTTCTGCTGAACTCTTGACCCGCTGTGCATCCGTGCCTGTAGAAACGTGTTCTGAGCCCCAGCCTGCAGACCAACCTGCCAATCACAGGTGGGGGTGGACTCTACAGTTCTTCACCTGAGGAACCATGATGCTCCTGGTTGGTCCTTAGACAGCTTCTGAGGCTCGGCTTTCCTCGAATTAACGCGTAAGTGCCATGGCAGAGACTAGCACATAAGGGACATTTAGACAAATTAGAAAAAGCGACGCCCAATGTTTTCAGGAGGACAAATGGCAAAAGGGACCTCCTGTCTGCACAGATCTGTTCCCACAGTGCTCTCCTTCCTCCCAGATCGCTTCCCCAGGGCTCAGTGCTCGCTGAGTGGAGTGTGGGCTGGACTCTATGGAGACTCCTCGGCTGGGTGCCCTTATGCAGTGCACAACCTGAACAACCGTACAGGAAGCCCTGTGATTTGTTGCCTGTAAGACTGTTTTAAGTGAGGAGCCTATGGGTCATGGTAGGGTGTCTCTGACCCCCCAAAAGATTTACTAGCCATGGGTGATCAGATGAAGGGTACCCCATACAGAGAATAGCTATGAGGAAGGGGAGAGAGCAAATGCTGTGTGTGACAGTTCAAGTGGGGGGGGGGAGGGAATTGGCCAGGCAGAGAGGAGGTGGAGGGCATGACATTTGACCACAAGGAGCAAGCTGCTGGCTTCAGATCCATGTGTCCTATCCTCTTGGGCATGCTCCTTACTTGTCCCTGTCTCAGCGTCTCATCGACAAAAGGGAGGTGATAGACCCCACTTCACAGAGTGTTTATGAGATTGAAATGGTAATGCATGTAAAGCTCTCAGAATAGGGCCTGCAGGGAGGGGAAGGCTAGCTAGTGGATGTATTGACCACCTCTCCCTGTTCGGACCCCCATAGTATTAGCCTCGTACCCCTCCCTTGCCCTCCGGGTTGGAGCAGATTCTTGCTTTGTACCTGAGATGAACTGATGAGGGCAGGTCTCTCCTGAGGTCATTGCCATTTCCAGCAGCCTCTGGCATCAGGGATCATAGCACAGCTTCATGGACGCGTAAGGATGAGGTGGGCTAGCACGGAGTGTGAGAGGAATCCCAGGGGCTGAGGACATCTTGAGCAGAGGCTTGGTGGCCAGAAACAGAACAATTGGAAGTTCCTTAGTGTTAAAGGAACCTAAGTAGTGGCTGGAGCAGGAAAGACCAGGATAGAGAGAGATTCAAGAACCAGCTAGAGAAATACAGCCTGGAGGAAGGGCCCACCGCTAGATCAGCAGCTCAGACCAGAGCAGGGCTCACACGTGGCCACGGCGTTGTCCCTTGTCTCTGTGTGTCCCCAGCAGGTGGCACTAGACCTCAGGGGTGAGCGGTACCACACTTTCCACATCACACCTACCCAGCTGCAGACCAGGTACCTTAGGAGCATGTAACCTGCTATGACCTCTGAGAAAATTGGCCTGATCACAGCACCTGCCTTGCAGAGCTCGGCAGACTATAAGGCATCTTGCTGGTCATAATGTCACTGACTCGCAACACAGTCCTGGGATGGAGGCTGCCACCATTTCCGCCCTCCAGATGTGGAAACAGAGGCTCATGAAGTTAAGGACAAGTCCAAGTTTTACAGCCAAGTAGCAGCTGGCGAGAATTCTCCCATTCATCTTCCCGCCTCATCTCTCATGCTGACCTTGGCCTCAACGTGTGCTGAGAACATTACTGCAGAGCATAGCCGGGGGAGGGGGTGGGCGGCAGTAGAAATGACGCCCTCAGGTGGGTATGAGGGAGAGCTTTTGCCCAGCCAGTGATTCCAACAACACCATTCTTAGTTGCGTTCCTTATCTGTATCAACTGTTACTACCTAACTAATACTTCCAAGATAAACAGGGTGTCCCAAAATTCATGCAAGAAGTAATTTTGGTAGAAAACAGAGGTTTGTAATTAAAAATTGTAAATTTTTATTGCTCAACAATGAAAACACGTTGTTCTTTCATGTAGCACTCCATTTTTAATAACCCTGAACTGTCAGCTGTTACGCTGTCTTTTTTTTCCGTTGGCAACACTTTACCGCACAAATGACGCAAAATTCAAATCCTGCATGAATTTTGGGACACCCTTTAGCAGCTTAAACAGGGGCCCCAACCTCCTGGGCCACAGACCAGTACCAGTCCGTGGCCTGTCAGGAACTGGGCTGCACAGTAGGAGGTGAGCGGCAGGTGAGCAAGCAATGCTTCATCTGTATTGACAGCTGCCCCTCATCGCTCCCATGACCTCCTGGGCTCCGCCTCCTGTCAGATCAGCAGCAGCATTAGATTCTCATAGGAGCACGGACCCTATTGTGAACTGCGCATGTGAGGGATCTAGGTTGTGGGCTCCTTATGAGAGTCTGATGCCTGAGGATCTGAGGTGGAGCTGAGGCGGTGATGTTAGCGCTGGGGAGCGGCTGCAAATACAGATTCATGTGAGCAGAGAGGTTTGACAGCACAGAAACCACAGTAAATCAATTGCTTGCAGATTCCTATCAAAACCCTGTCAGTGAGCAGCAAGTGACAATTAAGCTGCATCTGGTGGCAGGCTTTATAGTGGCAAGTGAGTTGTAATTATAATTATTTCATTCTATATTATAATGTAATAATAATAGAAATAAAGTGCACAATAAATGTAATGCGCTTGAATCATCCTGAAACCATCTCCCTATCTCCCTACCCCTGGTCCGTGGAAAAATTGGCTTCCATGAAACTGGACCCTGGTGCCAAAAAAGTTGGGGACTGCTGGCTTCAAACGACACACATGTATTGTCTTCATTTGTCCAGGCCTCTCATAATCCTGTTCTCTTCTGATGGGACCACATTACTGGACCCCTTGAGAGTCCCAGCTGGAGCAGAAGCTGGACCTCTGTAGTGTCCAGGTGTTCTAGTCACCTGGGGCTGCCTCAGCAAAGTAGCGCAGACTGGGGGCTTCAGCATCCCATGTGTTCTCACAGTTTGAGATCACAGTGTTGACAGGGTTGGTTCCTTCTGAGGCCGCTTTCCTTGGGTAACAGGGTGGTCCCCTGTGTCCTCACATGGCCTTCCCTCTGTGTGTGTCTGTGTCCTAATGTCCTCTTAGGAGGACACCAGGCACATTGGATGAGGACCCACCCTAGTAATCTCCTTTTCATTTAATTCGCTCTGTAAAGACCCTGTTTCCGGGGAAGCCAGGATGGCTCAGCGGGTTGAGCGCTCGCTTTGCAGCCCTGGAGACCAGGGATCAAATTCCGGCTCCAGCTCAGATGGACCCACATGCTGAGCTGGGGTGTGGCCCCCAGTTCAGTTCTTGCCGGGGCCTATGTGGGAGGCTCCCGGCCCAGTTCCTGCCCTGCGCAGCCCTGTGCCCACCTGTGGAGTGAAACTATATGGAAAACTAATGCTGTCAATTATGGAGACTGCTCTGGGCCCTCCCCCTTCTCTCTGTCTCTCCCTGTCTCTCTCTCTCTCTCTGTCAAAAAGCAATAAAAATAAATGTTTAAAGACCCTGTCTCCAAATCTGCCCACATTCTGCAGTCTCTCTGGAGGCTAGAGCTTCCACATGTGGCTGTGGGGAGGGCACAGAATTCAGTCCATAACACCAGCCAATTGTCTCCTTTCTCAGATGGGGAAACTAAGGCCCTGAGTAGGGCAGGGTCTTGACCAAGGTCCCCCGTCTCTGTTGGAGCTTAGGAGGGACCCAGTTCGCTCACCCCCTGCAGGCACATTGTGACTGATGTTTCCTGAACCCCATCTCCTGCTCTCACAACGAGCCAGGGCCTTCTCTCTTTACTTCCCGAGCACAGTCTTCCCCCATCCGCCCCTGCACATCCCAGGAAGAGGCAGGAGGAAGCCAGCCGGCCCTGTGGGCGCCGGCCCCACCCACTCCGGAGCTCCTGCCGAGCTGTGCCTTGTGGTGATCCTAGAAACAGTGGGATCCGGGCCAGGGAACACGCTGGCCTGATTTATTATTTTTTTCCTTAAAAAAAAAAGAAATTTTAAGTAGGACAGTGAGTGCATTATTCTGGGTTTGCTCAGGCAGGGGAGCCTCTGGCTTTGCTTCACAGAACAATGAGATGACAGTGGACTTCAAGCACAGGTACAGTGACAAGAGGTGATCTCTGGGGCCAGAAGAGCAGGGAACCACCTTCTATGCAATCACTCACCAGCTGGGTGACCCTGGGAAGGTCCCCAGCTCACCCAGTTTTCTCATGCTATGAAAATGGTGCTGATAACCCATTGTCCTTGTCCTGCCGATGTGGTGATTTGAGGTAATACACAGCAGACTCTCTGTGAACCAGAACTCAAGCAGCTGGCATTTTTGCCAGTTGTTTGAGATTTTTGCCAGTTGCTTGAGTTCTGGTTAATGGAGAATCTGCTTACATTTATCCGGCCTCTTCCGATCCCCATGGGTTACAGTTCACTGAGAGTCCACTGTATATGTGAAGAACTGGGCAAAAGATTGGCAGCTGGTAGGTGCTCAATAAATGGCTCCTTAATAAAAAAGGCATTTCTGTTGGGTAATTATCCTCAGTTCTCACTGTAAACTGTGTTCACTCCCCTTTTCCTCAAGTGTGGTCGTTTAGAGACACGTTTAAGAGGGGGCAAGGAAAAGGTAAGAGCGGACCAGAAACTGTGTTGGCATTCATGCATCTGTTCATTCATGCATTTATGTCTTAATCCAACTAACAAACATCTACAGATTTAGAGACCTTGTGTTTCGAGACTAGGGATCCAGACATAAGTAAATGAGGTCCCTGCTCTCAAGAACTGTATAGTTTGGCTGAGAAAGAGAATACAGTGAAAGATATTACCATGAAGTAAAGGTATGAAGACTGAAGCATGTGCAAACTAGAGGGGAAGAGTAAGATCACCGATCACATGGGGAAATACTAGACATCAGGGAAGACGTCCTGGGATTGGGTGGATATTTGACCAGGGCATTGAAAGGTGTGTAGGATATTTCAGAACCTTCCCCAGGATGGAGAGCCCAGGAAGAAGGGCAGAGCGTGGGCCTGATTGGTGAATTCAGGGGTCTACATGAACAGGTTTGGTGCAGTGGAATATCTAATGCGCAAGTCCAGTAGGCAGTGGGTTTATGAGACTAGGGCTCAGCAGAGTGGTCAAAGCGAATGAGAGAGACTGCAAGTCATCCGTATATGGCTTGGAACTGACGGCACAAGAGAGAAAGAAGTCATTCAGGATTATGGAGACTAAGAAGAGGAGTCCCGGAAACCAACAGCTCAGAGTTGTGAAAATAAGAGATTCGTGGTCTGGAGGGTGTGGGCGTTTCCGGGAGTTCATTCTCAGAGCCGGAGATGCTGCGGGGCCTGGGTTGGATGGAACATACTGGACTCTGTTGCAGGTCGCCAGTTCCCAAAGGGGAGGAGAACCCGCATAGCAATTGCCCCTTAGAAAGATGCCCAGCTTCCCGGGCGAGCATCTAGCTTGAGCCAGCATGTCAGACCCTCTCAGGCTGGGGTCAAAGCAGAGTGGTCGACCACTAAGCGGTTGAGTAAATCCTTGGGTTAGGAGCCTCACAGGAGGGTTAGGAACCTCACAGGTGGGCCTTGGGTATCTTTGTAACTCCAGTGCTGACCACAGCTTAAATCCTGACCTCAGCTCCTCCTGGTAGCCCTGTGACTTTGGGCAAGTTACTTAACTTGAACTCTGCCATGGAAACAATAATGCTTACTATTGGTTGTTGAGAGGATTAATGGGAAGTATCTGTCAGTACCGGTATTAGGATGTTTTCAGATGACCAGAGGTCAGCAAGCTTTTTAAAGAAAGGCCCAGATGGTAAGTAGGTATTTCAGGCTTTGTGGGCCACAAACCATCTTGGTGACAACTATTCAGCCCTGCTATAGTGGCATGAAAGTAGCCATAGACAGTCCCTGAGTGAATGGAGGTGGCTGGCTTCCAGTGCGCCTTCACTTACAAACACATGGAGAGGCTGGATTTGCTGGATTCAGCCCAGGGGCCAGAGTTTACTGACCCCAGACTTGAACCAATCAGCCTAATGTCCCTTTTTCTGAGGCCCTGGGCTCTCTCCTTGGCCTTCTTTCCTTCTTTAATGGAATCATAGCAGGCATTTATTCCTTTTTCATTTTGTTCATTCATTCAGCATGTTGTATTCAGGAAGGGAGCTGAATTTGTCCAAGGCCGGCCTCCATAGGTGCCGTGGAGGTAAGGGGGGTTGTTATTTCTGGGGAACCGAGAAAGTAAGATTGAGCTTGGCTTACGTACACTCTTCATTTGCTAAACGTCTTCCATCACAGGAGTCCTGCACAGGCCCCCGTGTCCCTGTATGTGCTGTGATAAATCCCCACTGACAGGCCAGACCATTAGAGCAATGGAAAGCCCATTACATCACGCTGCGCCAGTGATCCAAGGATTATAGATGCGCGTGAGAGGTCGCAGCCGTCCAGAGGGACTTGTAGCTGTCATCTGTCACCTCTGGGCAGGGCCGCTGCTTCATGGTGGGCGCTCAGTGGGCTATCAGACCAGGCTCAGACCAACCACAGACTCTTGCCGTCCTGGGCAGCCAGTCTCGGGTCCGTGAGAAAACTGCCTGTTCTCTGTTCTGATCACAGGTGTGTTTCAAAGGCGCCTGTGTGTTGATTTATTCTTTCAACTCACTTCACAAATAAGGACCGAGCCTGCTGGGTGCTGGGAGACCAGATGAATGAGAACACGGCCCTGCCCTCATGGAGTCCATGAGGCAGGATAAAAGCAAGCCTGCTGACTGACAGGTGTAGCTGTGCTGACCATGAGCATGACCTCACGGTTAGAATGTGAAGAAGGATGCCTCCCTACTCTGTGATTTCATAGTTTTAGTTTCTAAGGATTGAGGAGAAAAAACTGTCTCATAGACAATATGAGACAGGCCTAGGGTCAAATTTCCATCATATCAGCGGTGTCACTTGAATGAGCGACCCCATCTCTCTGAGCCTCAGTGTCCCTGATCATCTGTAAACTGTTCAGTCTCAGGCGGAGAAGTGAGTCTGGCCTCTACCATATTTCCTAATTCTGGATTAAATGGAGAAATAGTGTCACGTCCCCTTGGCGCGCCTTCCCCCACCCCAACGCGACCTATCCGTTATTTTTCCCTGGTTCCGGGTTGCCTGGGTTCACCCCACCCCTTTATGTTGCAAGGGCATTTGGGGGCTCCTATCCTATCATGTCTTCATTCAGTCTTCCTGAAACCTTCCTCCTTAGTCCTTAGCATTCATCTGTTTTTGCATCTCCCACCCTTGGCAGTTTTCCGCATTCACCACCTAATGTTTTTCCTGCCAATCTAAGTCCCTTCTCCAAGGTCATGGGATCTACACATCCTTAAGGACAAGAGCCCGGGACTTCTGGGAGCAGTGGATTCAGGGTTGGCTGATGCTTCTGTAGCACCCAGCACAGTGTCTCACATACAATAGGCACTCAGCCTGTTGGTTCAATGACTGAACGTATCACACCTGTTCCCCTCATTGTGCTGCTTTGATAGGGTAGTAACTGAGATTCAGAGAGGGTGAGTGACTTACCACATGATCACACAGCTCATCTGCAGCAGTGTTTCATCCCGTACTGCACAATGCTCTATGTATGTATACAGATTTGAACATTCCCCCTGGGTGGGATGCAGCCCCGATCTTCCTCCAGGGTCACGTGTTGAAGCTCACAGTGGCCTCTTAGAAGAAAGCTTTGTGTTCCTCACTTTGCAAATAAGGAATCAGAGTCTTGGGGACATCAGGAGCAGGCCCCCAAATCACAGAGCTTGGGACTAGGCAGAGCCAGGCTTGTAACCAGGCCTGCCTGACTGTAAAGACTTTATTCCTTACCCTTATTTCTCATCTCCTTCCTAACACCCAACTCTTAAAGGTAGTGAGTAGTTTAACAGTGATTCAAAGTTACCAACATTCAAGGCAGACAAGGTGAGTTGAGCATTTTTAAATATAATCTTTCAGGACAAGATGAGGCAGAGAGTTTGTATTTCAGAGTGAACTGCTGAAATCACACAGTTCAGATAAAATGGGCCTATTAATCACCGCCTCATCCGAGGATAAACGTGGTCTTTTAAAGTAGCACGAACATTCAGGAAAAGAAAATCAGCAAAGAAACAGTCACTCCCATGTTCAAAGCTTGAAGCAGGGTGGCTGTTAGTAAAAACATTTCTATAAAAGTTTCCAAAATTATAGGCTTCTCAAAAATCTGCAATGAGCTCCATTGAGGCTATTTTAAGACAGTTTCCCCATGGCCTCCGGAAGATTGAAGACTGTGCAGACGCATGAATCATAGACCAATAACCTGTGATACATGAGAGGAACTACTGCTAGTTTTAATTCAATTTCAGCTTGAAATGAAGTTTAATAATACATAGAGCAGCCTCATTTTCCTCTTATTAAAGTGAAGGATATGACTTCGGGGAGAAATTAGCTAATTGAATAGAAATGTTTCAGATATAAGCAAACTAAAGGGCGTGGATTGTCCTTGTAAAAGGAGAAACAAACAGGAAGGAGCTGCTAAAAGTAGTAAGTTCCCACTTGAAGCAACTTGAAGACACTGCAAGTGGATGAACTGTGGCATGATCTAAGCAGGTAAGAGATCTAGTCAGGCTAGTATTAAAATTTAGGAAGCTCCCCTGTCTGAGTCACCCCAAATCCATCATGTACAAATGTCCTCACTGCTGAATGAGGATGTCCGGCTATGTGAAGCCGAACCCCACCCTTAGCCCGCTTTCTGGGGCTGGGAGCGGAGGGCTGTGACCAGACTCAGGTCATTTAGTTATGGCAGCAAAAGGCCGACCCAGGCAGCGGGGTTCACCTTCTGCTCCTGATGTAAGTCATGTTTCCCCGAGGCCCTCACCATGGAGACTCCAGGGTAGCACTTTGTCCCCCACCCCAGTGCTCACTCTAAAGTGGAGACCAGTGCTGGGGGAGCTGTAGGAGGCCTGGGCACACAGAGGGAGAAGCCTGCAATGCAATGAGAACCGGGGGGTTTTCATGGTAATGGAGCCGAGCCTGAGGGTGCTGTTCAGACAAATGAACCAGTGACCATGAGAAAGAGCAGCCACCAAGCAGCTGGGGGTGGGCCCTAGAAGGACTCCTTGATAGGGACACGTGGCCCACATGGCCGGTCACAGGGCACGTGGATTGATTACCTTAGTTTTCAAATTGCTTTGAACCTAATAACATTCTGGGGCCGGAACATTTATTCTTATACTAACTCAGTTATGTGAGGGGATCTGGCTTTCCCATTAAAGGTCATGGTATAAAGTTTCCTTTTCTTATGCTGTAATTGCGTTTAAGTGGAAAAGAAAGTTGATTTAAAAAAATGTAACATCATTAATAGGACGGGTAGTTCCTGGATAAGACAGAGATGGTGATAGGCTGTCTGACCAACTGGCGTTTAGGAAGCTCTGTAGGGTTTCTGGGGCTCTTCCAAGTTAGTGTTTCACATCTCAGAGTGCACTGCGAGACAAAGGGACCTGTTTCCAGACCGGGTGATCAAAAGGACATGCATTTGTCTTGACTTCATAGGCTTCTTCCATTCAATTCTCTGCAAGATCCTGATTTTGCAGTTACTGATTCATTCCTTTAGCTGGAATATGGTGGGAGTTGGATTTCTAGTGTGGGATCCTTGGTGTTGCAGTTTGCTTGGCAGTGATGCTGGAAGCTGACGTCATTTTCTGAGGCACATCTATGAGGCAGGCCAGTGTGCACCTTGCTCCACACAGTAGCCGTGCCCTGGAAGTTTGCCTCTAAATCACGCATCAGGTATCAACATCAGAAAATACAGAACAGTGCCTGGCGTAGAGTGGTTGCTTAATAAATGCTTGTGGAATGAGTGCATGGGCTCATAATAGCTAACAAGTCAGACTCTGGAGTCAGAAGGACCTAGTCTGGAATCCTGGCTCTGCCACTTACTCGCTGTGGGATCTTAAGCAATTTGCCTAACCTCTCTGGTCCTCTAACTCTAAAGTGGGATGATATTATGACATTTTAATGCCATGGGGTTATTGTGAGACTTCTGTGATTAAGGAAACCATGTTAGTCACCATGCCTACCCCATGGCGACTACTCAGTAAATGTTGCCTCTTGTGGTTATGAGGACTCTCAGTGACGATAATAATGACAGGCAGTCCCTGAATTATGGTGCCTGCCCTGCGCAGCTGCCTCCCTTGGCTTGGGCCCCACATGTCTCAGCAAGGAGTGCCGGAAACTCGGCTTTTCTCTGTTAACTGTGTTCTCCACCGAAATGCTTCCTCCCTTGTCCATATCTACTCTCCCTCCAGAACCAGGTCCCGTGTCCAGCCTTTCCTCTGGTTGTGGCCCTCACACCGACGTCTGTATTCTCACAGCCTGCCTGCACCCTTCTCTCTCACTGCCCGTCTGTACCCCTCTCTCCAACCCCCGTGGATGCTGAGTCACTGCTCGCTCTTCTCTCAGGACTGGCTTGTCCAGGGCCAGCTTGAACTTGGAGCTATTGATTAAAAAAAAAAAAAAAGCCCCAAGACCCAGGAGACCCTAAAGGAAAAGGAGGGACCTTGACTCAAAGCCAAGGGGAGCCGCAGAGCTCAGACATTTTTATTCCAAAAACCCCTGCTGCTTCTGATGGGAGTCCCCTAAAGATGTCTTTCCTCATTGTTTTGCCTCTGCCTGTGGCTCCCTGGGGGCCTGAAAATTCTCAAGAAGCTGCAGGAAGCCTCAGTGCTTGTTTCTAGGGCAGGAGGCAAATGTTGCCATCCTCAGAGGGCCAGAGGATACAGGCTCTCCCGGGAGGAACCAGCGGGCCGGGAAGAAAAGCTGGCCCATGCGATTCTGTCATCAGGGACATAACGAGAACCCGAAGGGAGCTTTGTGACTCCCCAAGAGCCACATAAGGTACCTTGAAGGCTTGTGTTAGATAAGCAGTGTTCCAGCTGCATACAGCAGAGTCCAAAGCATTTCCCGGGATGATGCTCCAGGTAAGAGGCCCCTCCCATTCTTACACTGTCAGTTACAGAGGCCCCTCCACTCCTGCCCCAAGCTCAGAGGTGTCTCCCTGTTTACACTGCCAGTCAGGGGAGCTCTGGCTTGGGTGTTTTGCCTGTGGAGATTTGCTCTGTGCTCTTCCTTCACAGGTTAGGGTTATTTGGCTTTTAAATAGTTTGTTTATGAAACGCCTTTGAAGAAGATCATTCATATGTCTGTTTTCATATCCCAAAAGTCGGACACTAAAAATTATACTAAAGTGTACAAAGCAGGAGAAAGAGAAGATGAATTATCAGCCACCTTCCAAACGCTCAACCCGGTTCTGAATCCTTTAGGGCCCAGTATCCTGGCCTGAAGCTAATTTTCTTTTCTTTTATCTTTTCTTCTATCTCTCTTTTTGGGGGGGGGGCGGGGGGAGTTACCTCAAGGCTAAGCTTATTGAGGAATAGATCATGCTTAAGATTATTAATTCAATTCAACTAAACAAGTGTTTATAAGTGAGTGCTTTGTCCCATCCGCTGGGCTCGGGATTCTGCCATGAACAAAACATTGGCCCTGTTTCTTGGAGCTCACAGGCCTCTCCGGAGACTTGGATCTGGAAAGGACGTTTTAAACACGCGGTGATTAAACCCCAAGAAGTGGAGTGATTTGGTCCAAGTCACACACACAGCAACTGACACTCCTAGAACTAAACCCGAAGTTTCCCAAAGCGATTGCTATAACCTACTTCACTTCTACCTTCCCAGTTTCTTACTTAGTATCAGGAAGACCAGTAGCTCCCTCTTGAATTCACCAGTCTGAAGTGGCTTACTTCTATAGTTCAGAAGAGAGCCAGTCCTGCTTTTAATGTTCCCTGTGAAAAAAAACATCGCCACGCACCAGGCCAATCTTGCAGTAACTTCTCACTGCCACGTGATGTCAGTGTTGAACACCGGTCCTGCACAGTTCAGTGGCTGCTTGTTTACGCTGCACAGGGGCTAAGGCTGACCCCCATCCTATACTTGATTCCAAGGTGCCACAAACTTGGCTTCCAAGGCTTCACCTCTTTCATTTCATGCTCGTGTGCTCAGCCATTGATTGGTAGAAAAATAATTTCATGGCAAGGTGGCTGGATCAGCTTTAGGTACCGACCTCCTTCCACAGATTCTGTGGCTCATGTATTAAATCAATGTCACTGACCAAGATTCCCACAGTCTCGGAGCCACTTTGTGTCCTGTCTTGGGTTATTCCCCCCTTAGAATCCCATAGACACTTTTTGTAGATTTTTCCAGCACCTCCACAGCTCAAGGTATAAAGGGATGGTAGCAGGGGTCTGCCTCTGATTAAGCCAGGTAATATTCTATTATCTTCTTCCCCCAGAACCATCTGTGTGTGTACATTCCTCAGGGATATCACTCATTAGACTCCCGCAAAGTGTCCATGTTTCTAAGGTTACCTGTTTCATCTACCTGGGAAAATGTTGTTATTCTTTACGCTACTTCTAATTCACACGATTCCTAAATTGCCTGATGTCTATAGCAGTTACTCTTCGGTATAAATTCACATGTGCATAGGTCATTGTGGTGTAGCTGTCAGACCTACGCGCTGGAGACAGGTTTGCATATTGGATAGAAAGACCCATTTGAGACTCCTTGGTGGTACCCTGCTCCCCCAAAAAGTCACCATATGGTGTCTGTGGCTCTGGGTTCTAGCATCTGGCATCTGCCAAGGCTGAGGCCAATTTTGAGATGGACGATCCAGAATCTGCAAGGAAAAGAAATGATTTCTTTGCCTGTCTGCTGCTTAGAAGTAAACGAAATATGTCCGTTCTGGAATGGAAGCTGTGAAAGTTTAATGGAACGTATTACCAGGATTGGGAGAGAGAGAAAGAGAGAGGGAGCGAACAACCAGAAACAGAAACTATCACGCTGAGAACAATTCTAGCAACCAACAAAACATTCCTCTGAGGGAAGGAAAGAACCATTTTTCAATTGCCCACTCTTGGCTTCAGTGCAGGGTAGTACCAAGAACACAGGCGTTGGAATTTGAAGGGTAGGTCCTCCTAAGCTTCTCTTTGATTGGCGTGGCCTTGGGCGAGTCATTCAGCCCTGGAAGTCAATTTCCTCATCTGTAAAATGGGGCTGAGTGCCTGTCATGTGCAGGTTGAAGGACACAAGCCAGGGAAGGGAGCTTAGCACATGGTTCGACAATACATAGTACCTCTCACTGTCTGTCATGGAGAAACCCAATTTGCCCCCAGAAAAAGACTGTTTATAATGGAGGGATATTGTGTAGATCATGGGCAAAGTTAAGAGGACAAATAGGGGGTAGTGAGTCACCCAGGCAGGAGCTGGCAACTTCAAAAGCCATTACCTCCCCCATGTGGAGGGGACAGGAGGAGGAGAGTGTGTTCCTAGAACTCATGAAGTGCGGGTCACCCAGTAGAAGCTGTAGTTGGGTTAGGGGTACATCTGCCAAAGACAGTGCTGAAACTGGGTGGGGAGTAGGGAAGTCTTGACCCCCCCCCTTCTGCCTTCCTGATGTCTACCATTGCCTCCAGTTGAACCCCACCCAACCCCTGCCAGGGAAAACTGGTTCAATAAGCCAAGTTGGGATTATTAAATGTGGCGAGCAAAGGAGAGCAGCCCTGAAACAGAATTTCAACAATAGTTCAAAGGGAAGGGACTCATACAGTTGTGGAGCTGGGGTCGGTCATAGCAGGGCTTTGGGGCAGAAGTTAGGAAATGTAGTCTGAACAGAGGGTGGCCAGAGTTTGTGAACGACATCAGTGGTCTGATCTAGGGAACATGTGAGTTCCTAGGAGTTATCGTTGCACTAGTCTGTGTCTTATCTCGGGGAACATAAGGGACGGAATGAGATGGTTTAAAATACTTTGAGCTGAATCTGTGTGGCAGGCCAAGCCGGTTCAGTTTCTCCCATCTTTGGGTCATCATTCATGGTGCAAATTGGTTTCTGTTTTATTTCTCACTCCCATTAGCCAAACCCTATCAGAAAGCAGCCGGCAAGGGAGCCCAGATGAAACCACGTGGCCTGTGGAGATCAGCCCGACAGGCACTAAGCAAGACAGGAGAAGGAGAAATGGTTCTGGGGAGCAAATGCAGAAAAGACAGAAGCCTGCCTGCCCACCCGCTTTTCTGCCTGCCTGCTTCCTCTCCTCTCTTCATTCCCTCCCCCATGGCTTCATTTCACTCGTTCATCCTTTCTTACTTCCTCTTCTCTTCCTTCCCTCTTTTCTTCTTCCCTCCCTTCCTCCTTTTCTCTCTTTCTTCTTTCCATATAGCCACGTAGCCACCCACAAATGTTTGTAATGTGCTGATCATAGCTAATGCTCTGAAGTCAAATTTCCAGGTTTGGATTCCAACTCTATAAAGTTTTACCATGTGACTTGGTCTCCCTGAGCCTTCCTTTCCTCATCTGCGTGGTGGGGATAGACAATAATGTGAACCTCATACTCCTTGGGTTAAGTGAGAGTTACCTGAATGATGCATATAAAGTCTTAGCCTCTTATTACTCATCACACACTACAGACATAGGAAACGAAGACGTACAAGGGCTAGCCACCAGCAGTGAGCTCTTCGCCCCAGTGAGATCAGCTTTTTCTGCTTTTTCTGTAATTGATGATGTCAACATTTACTCCTTAACATAACAACAGGTCAGCCAAGCGTGTCATTTGGCATTGTAACTCAATGTGGCAAAGGACAGCCTAGAATTCTTAGCTGTGTGAGTAATGAACCATCACAGGCATTAGGGCAGGACTGGGTAGAGTGGGGCTGTTTAGGGGACAAAAGGTCCTCAAACCTCCCCATGGAGCAGCCTTCTCTTTCGGGGCCACGCAGACCCCAGACTGTCCTTTCTTATCTCTCTTCTGTGGTCTGCAACCCACGGAGGCTCTTTTAAAATGAGATGTTCTAAGACAGGCTTGATGTCATTTTCTTTTTTTAAACTATTTTTTCACTAGGGTCCTCATCTACCGTCCGATTCCCAGTTTTAGATGGCAAGAATGAATGAGTCACCGTACAATTTGGAGGTCTGGTCCTTGGGTCCTCTCTTTGATGGCTGTCAATCATTTCTCTGCATCGAGTTACGTGTGGAGGGCATTTTCATATTCAAGATATGAAAACCTTCGTTTTCCCCCAAGCGCATCTCAGGGGGATTTGTAATAAGGAAAATAGATAACCTGAGTCTTAATATACGCTCATAAATATACATCGGCGACAATATTATCCGAGCTGAGCGTGGTTACGTGCGGTCAGGAAACGTGCCTGAAAACTCTAGCAGAGGTATCAAAATTAACTCACTGTAATGAACACTTTGTCCTTTATTCTGATACCGATTTAGATGACATGGCATTGAGGATGTCCTGGAAAACAAGAATAGTAAATGGCCCTTCTGTGCACATTTTCCCATCAACAAGGTATATTTGGGCCACGGAGAACATTTTTACTGGTAGTCTCCCAAGCTGTGAGAGGAACATTCGTGCTCATCTCTCTCGGTCTCCAAAAGGGAAAGTCTATTTGTGTCCCAGAAGAGGGAGGCAAAGAAACGAACATTGACCATGCATCTCCTAGGGGTCTGCACTGTGCTGTGTGCTTTACGTACGTGACCCGCTTCCGTGAGTCCTCAGAACTGTGCTCTGAAATTGTGGTCTCCATTTGCTCCCCTTTCACCCACCCCAGTCTGGCTTCTTTTCACCACCATCCACCAAAATAGTTCTTGCCAAGGTCCCCGGTGCATGACAATCAGTCCAGTGGACATTTCCCAGTCTTCATCCTACTTGACATCTCAGCCTCTTTTAGCACTTCTAGAAATCTCTTCCTTTCTCTTCTATGACATTATATATTCTGGTTCTCTCTCTCTCTCTCTCTCTCTCTCTCTCTCTCTCTCTCTCTCTCTCTCTCTCTCTCTCTCCCACCCTCTCTCTCGTTGGTTCTCTGTCATCTTGGAAGTTCCCGTCTTCCCCAGGCAGAATATTGTCCCTAACAAATCTCGTGCATGCTGAGAACTCTGATTCTCTTCCATGGACATATCACTTCTAATTATGTGTCTGTGTGTTTGCTCACAATCTGAATGGACCATTTGCCCTCTTGTTATCACCACTTAGATAACTTCATCTTTTCTGGAGAACCTGGCACTGTTCGTATTTCCCAACTCTCTGGGTAGCATTTCCCTTCATTCTCCACCAGAAACTTACCTCCTTGGAACCTCCATGTGTCTCATCCTCCAGGTCCCATTAACCACTGAACCCTCGTGGCTCCACACATGTCCTGAGGTCTCCACTTCTCCGTCTCCGGTGTTACCTTTAGTTCAAATTATCGTCATCTCAAGTCTGGATGAGTGAAGCCTCCAGAATGCCCTTTCTCCCAACCAACTTTATACAAACGCTTTTTCCTACAGAGATGGAAACCGAGTCTGATGCTCAACAAGCAAGGAAGAGACTATAAAAGAGATCGAGAGGAGAGTCCTGTCGTTGGGACTTGGCCCTCCTTGGAGATGTTGGGATTTTCCTCTTCTGGGAAAAAAGGGAATTAATGGGAGCGGTTGGCTGGAGAGAAGCCCCAAGCTAATGAGATAATGAGAGGCAGTGGAGCAAATCTTCACTAAGAATTTCGAGAGCGTCTCCCACCCAGAAAAACAATTTCTGAGATCTCTGCCTGTGTCGTTTCTCCCTCGTTCCTGCTTATGTTCTGTTCCCATCGGGACTTCCTCCCAGCCATGGCCTCTGTTCTCCCCTCTCTGCACTAGCTCCTCCTCTGCACCCTTTCCTTCCCTCTCTCCCATCTGGCTCCCTCCTCCCACCCACCCGCCCCCGGGACCCTGTGGCCTCGGAGCAGCCTCGGGGACATCCAAGAGGCGTTCTGCCCACCAGGAAGGCAAGTTCAGAAGACGAGGCCCTGCTTCCCTTGCTTGAGAAGAGGATAGAGGGCTGGAAGATCCACCTGCCGGAGGCCTCGTTCTCCTGCCCTGCTAGTGAGGAAACCACCATGGAGTTCACCTCGGCTTCCAGGTGGCTTTGCAGCTGCGCTAGAAGCTGGGGCGACAGAAGCAGGCTCGGAGCGCAGTCTCCGGTATCTGGTCTGGGCTGAGTGAGGACCAGATTACAGGCACTCTTTTCTTTTTAAAGAGATTGACTTTTATCGTTTTTGACAAAGAGACAGAGACAAAGAGAAGGAGGAGGGCCTAGAGCAGTTGCCATAGTTGCACATCATTAGTTTGCGATATAGTTTCACTCCACAGGTGGGCACAGGGCTGTGCAGGGCAGGAACCAGGCCAGGGGCCTCCCACATGGGCCCTGGCGAGAACTGAACTGGGGACACACCCCAGCTCAGCATATGGGTCTGCACGGGCCAGAGCCTGGACACGATTCCTTGGACCCTGGGGCTGCAAGATGAGCATTCAACCCACAGAGTTATCTTGGCTTCCTCTACACTCTTATGCCCGGACTTGGGTGCATTTCTCTCCCCCCCCCCCGCCCCCTCCCCCCAGTAATTGAAAAGAAATCGAAAGAAAATAAGCAGCTGGTCCTTGTGTTGGCTTTTATAGCAAACTTCAAACCTGCAGGCTGGCCACACGTGGCAGCAGCTACAGCACCTATTGACCAGAAATGGCCAAGGGCCAGCAGGGGCCTATAAGATCACATTCCTGTTGACTGCCCAGAGACGCTGGGAGGGACAGTGGGGACGGACATGGTCATGACATTAATTTCATGAGACTGATGCTTATCTTCCCGCCCAAACTGAAGTTGTCCGTTGTGGGTCCAATTTCAGATTCCGCACCTCTTCTGTCCATCTTGCCAGGGCTGGGCAAAGTGAAGAAATGCTCAAGGAAAATGCCATTTCCACAGTATGATCTTAGGACCCAGTCTCTCTAGATTAGCATTCTTATCTGTGGTCTGTGAGAGGGACCCTTAGGCCTATGACCTTCTCAGCCAAATTCCTTTTTAAGTGCACAAGATGAAATGAATAGGATTCTCAAGGAAGCCAATTATTAAACTGAAAAAAGTTTTCCACATGCACAACAAACCGTTTTTGAATGAGTAATATATGTGCATTCGTTATTAGCACTATAAATAAGGAGATCCAGCAACAGGCTTCATAACTACCATAATTGCAAAGTAGCATAAAGTGTAAATGTTATTTTGAGATCTCTGCTACAATTATGATTTGACATCAAACTATCTTTGATTTCTCTTAATGACAAAAACTATTCTGTTAATGACTTTTAATTCTTCTGTGGTCTGCCTGCATTCATAATGGAAGGAAATGGTGAAGTTCAATGAAACAGGGGTCAACAAACTATTTCTGCAAATTACAGGAGTAAATATTTGTGACATTTCAAGTTACAGCTACTTGATCCTGCTGGGTAACAAGGAACAGCCACAGACAAAAGGTAAAAGACAGAAAAAAAAAATAGCTGCAGCTGTTTTCCAATAAAATTTTACTTATAAAAATGGGCTGTGGGGTCAGATCTAGCCCATGTTCCAGGACCTAAATTGGAGACCAGTGAAAATACATTTTTTTTTTTTGTTCCATCCAAGTTCATGGACTGACTCACTGAATCTTACCTACACATTCTTCAGGGGAGAAGAGGTCTATGGACTCCTGTTTAAAAAAACCTGGAATGTTCATACAGCAAATAAATTGCATTATCAGATAAATTCCATTTGATTTGGGATTTATTCAGACCACATTATCTTAGCTCCACTGAACTGTGCTTAGTAGGTCTAGCTTAAGTGTTCCATCCAAAGAAATGTAGTGTTCTGAGACACACTAGTGTGTGCAGACGAGTCCTACAGAAGGCTGCTTTTCACACATAAATCCCAGCAAACAAATTCTGTCACCCTGGCTTGGGTAGCCTGCTCCCCTTCATGGGCAATGCTCATATTGTGCCATTAATTTACCTGGCTTCATCCTCCCTCCATGTCTGCCTCCCTGCCTCCCTGCCTCCCTCCCTCCGTCCCTCCGTCCCTCCCTCCCCCCTCCTTCCTTCCTTTCCTCTCCCTTCCCCTTCTTTCTCCCTTCCTTCCTTTATTTCCTTCTTTTCTTTTCTTTTTTTCCTCTTGCTTTGGCCACAAGAAGTATGGAACCAAACTTGGGACTTCCATATTTGCCCGGAGATAGCTTGGTGCCCTGGGTGTCTCAGGGTCTCTGAGGACAGATGGATTTCCATGGAACGATGTCCTCCTGAATCATTGAACCCCAGCTTTGCGGCCTCTAGTACGTCCCTGCCTATCACAGAGGGTGTCATCCCCTACCCTGCAAGGGGGAAGGTCAGGCGCCCAAGGGACATCAAATGGAAAACGAGGAGACCCAGAGGAGACGTGGAAGCTGAAAGCAGAGGCAGGAGTAGCATCTTAAGAAGCAAAAGGACCTTTGTCTGCCCAGCTTTTCAGAGAGCAGGAGCTACCGTCCAGGCCAGCGCCCTGGGGTGAGGAGGGGGTACACAGGGACCGGGGCTTCTGGGCCTGTCCTTTGGAGACTCTCAGCAGGGACTTTTCCAACTCCAGCATCTGCCAGTCTGCGAACTCACCCATCTGCTCATTTGGGCTCCTTCTCAGCAGGGCGTTCTTGCATGTGTCGACAAAAAATAAAAATCTTTTAACATGGAGAAGGTTAGTAATTTTTAGATTTCGCGAAAAGACGCTCACAAATCTGTCTCCCCAGCCGGTCTTCCCCTTCCCTTCCTCTCTCCCAAGTCCTCCTTTGGATTCATTTGGTAGACTCACAATGCCTACTCTAAGACTTTTTAGGATTCACTTTGCAAACGTGGACCTCTAGCTCCCCAATGTATCTGCCGTGCTCAGCATGACCCGTATAATTCTGGAGTTGGACAAACATTGAAAATAACATTGGCTTGAACAGATATTAGAATGGAAAGAAGACTGGGAGTTGAAAGAGGAAAAAATTGGGGTCAAGAGTCTTGAGTTTGAATCTGCTACTTCAAACCTGTGCGACTTCAGGCAAGTTGCTCAATGTCTGTGAATCCCAGAGACTCTTTTTTTTTTTCGTCTGTGAATGGAGTCTGATGACATGTACCTTATAGGATGCAGACTTAGAACAGAAAACACAAAAGCTGTAAGCATATTGCTACATGTGGAGCAAGTGTCAATAACGGTTTCTTTCACTTTTCAAAAAACATGGTCTACTAGGTTCATTTTCGCCACCGTCAAGCCAGTTCTGCATTGTCTTCGGTCACAATTTGTGTCTGTCCCTGATGTGCTGTGTTCATTCTGGGCTAAGAAAACGAGAAAGAGGAAGAATCAGTGACTGAGCACCAACTCTGTTCCAACCGTTGTGTAGACAGGTGGCATCTTGATGTCACAGCTCTGCACTGAGCAGCGCCTTGTCATTGGCATCATCATCCCCCTTGTATAGACTCATGGAAGTCAAGTGATTTCCTGCTGTCACCCAACTCTGAGCAGAGCCTGGCCCGGTCTGATTTCCTCTGGAGCACGTGGTGTCACCATCTTGGTCTTGACGCTGGTAATGCTGCCTATGAGGGTCGTTGTGATGTTTCACAATCGTGCACGGGTGGCCCCAGCCCAGGACGAGCATGCCTTGTGGAAGTGAGAGGAGACACCCACTTGGAGTCAATATAAGGAAAGTTAGACATCCATTGCTCCTGGAACCAGCACAGGCTGCACTCTTGGGGGGTCGCGGGCTCCCCACCATTGCATGCTAAGCAGGAAGGCAGGAGCAGGGCAGGGCAAACAGGCATCGGCTAGGTCTTGGTTCACAATATCTGAAGATATTTACTGAGTGACGACTATGTGTTGGGAATGGTGCAGGCCCGGGAAGGCAAAGAGAAATTGGACCCTTACCCTGACCTCAACAAATGGCATTCAAAGGTGGTCTCATGAAAATACATGGCGCATGTCCTGCCTCTACATAAATCCTCCAGTGACTGAGACCTCTTAGCTGGGCCCTGGCTGGTGTGGGCCCTGCCTCCCTGTCCTCTTCGCTCCCTGCTCCGCTCTCACGAGCTTTGCCCCAAATGACCGGGCCTCTTCCTTTCCTTGACCAGCCCCGCGCTCTGCTCTTGGGCCTCAGGGCTCCTGTGTGGGGACAGCCCTCAGCGTCCAGTGCTCACCCCGGCACTCCATACAGCTGCCTCCTTCTCTCCTCAGGTCCTGGCCCAGAGTCCCCTCTTCCCTAAATAGCCACTGCACAGCGATGTCGTTTTCACGCTGGGGTTAGATAACAATGTCAGTGACAAAGTACGATCTTTGAATACTTTGGTTCGTTCACCAAACCCACACAGCGTCCTCTCTATGTCAGGCACTGGCCCAGGTCCCCGGGCTGGGGTTCTTCTTGAGGAGGTGCACAGACCCCCGGGGAGGTGGGGGGAGGTCCCTCGATACAACGCAAGCTTCGTGACTGCAGAGAGGTGGTTCGGGTTATTGTTTTTGTATCTGCAGTGCTGCAAAGCACCGGCCTCGCACAAAGCCAGGGCACAATACGTGTCCGTTGGCAGGTGTAATCCAGTCATCCCTCCTTAAGACCCGGTCACTGTTTCACAAACAGTGGCTTCAAAGAAATCACTGAGACAAAATTACCTGGATCAGAATTTCCCCAACTTGACTGTGTAGACGTAGATCTCTGTGCGCTTGTTCAAATGAATAGTGCTGGACTCTCCCCGAGATATCAGGTTCAGGATGAATGAATAAATAAATGAGCACTCTCTTAATGTTGCCTAATGGAAAGGATGCAGGCTGAGCGGCCGCTCCGTGGGCTGGCAAATCTTTTCTGTAAGGAGATAGTTCTGCAAAAATATTCTGCTATTAAAAAATATTCCCTAAGAAAACATTTTGGCAATAATATGCAAGGGAGAACCACCCCCCCAAACAAACAAACAAACAAAACAAAACAAATTTATTTACAAAAAATTGTGTATCTTACATGTTACAACTTTAGTCACCTGCAAAATACTCTTTGTCTGACACAATACACCTATCAAAACGCTTTTTCCACGGCTCAGAACAGTTTTTGATGCCATCTAGTGCTTCCGCCATTTTTTATTTCACTTCTCCCATGTCAGTAAAATGTTTCCCTTTGAGGACTTTTCTCATCTGGGGAAACAAAAACAAATGGCTCCTCGTGAGATCTGGTGAATAGGGAGGGTGGGGCATGGCGGTCGTGCCGTTTTTTGGTCCAAAACTGCTGAATATTCAGTGCAGTGTGGGCAGGTGTGTTGTCATGCCGCACGTTGTTTGTGTAAATCACCCGTTGTGAAATGGGTCAACGTGTTGAAAGAGTCTCCAGAACAAATTCACTGAAGCCGAACGCAGCCTCTCACACCACCACCAGCAGGTACATGGATGCAGATGGGTCCCTAGAGCACTCATCTCGCAGGGGAACCTGCATTGCATGGGGCCCGCCCTCCAGAAGATTGTGCCATATTTTTAGGTCCCCCTGGTTCACATATTAAGTCTTTCAGGCATAGGAGGTCTTTGCTGCAACTACTCAACTCTGACTTGGTACTGTGAAAACAATCAAAGACAGTACAAAGGGGCATGTCTGTGTCCCAATAAAACTTTATTTATAAGAGCAGACAACAACTGGATTTGGCCCACAGGTTGCAGTTCCCAATCACAGCGTCCAGGCCTCCTTATTTTACAGATGAGGACATTGAGGCCCAGGGAGGCCCCCAGTCTTGCCCCCGGGAAGAGTGACAAGGAAAGTGGGTGGGTTTTGCCTTCTGTTGCTCACAGCTCTCAGAAGGATAGCCTCAGATGAGTGTGTTTGGAAAACAAAATGAGCCCGTTTCTGCACTGAGACGCCTTCGACCAGGACTCCTTGCATATGAAGAGTCTCTTGCAAGTAGTTGGAAACTGGAGAATTCTTAACGTGGTATTTTTAGAAAAACGGCCTTTTCCCAACTGTCAGTTTTCAATCTGGCACGATCAGTACGCACTGCCAGAGTTTTAATTGAAACACCAAGTGAAAGTGTTCTCTGATGACACTAGCAAAGCTGAATAATCAAGTCTGCTTAATATGTTGTTGTTTTCCAGAAAATTCACAAAGCTTAGAAATCCTAGGGAAGTTGCAAGGTGTTCACTAAGAGAGTAGAGAGGTAAAGTGTTCCCCGAGATAATGGGCTCCTTGGAAGCTACCTGACAATTTGTCAGGTATATGACACAGCAATCTGTCACTCGCTATTCGGTCCTGTGGGGCCTGGATAGGGAGCCAGGTCGCTCCTTTTGCCCTGCCAACCCCCACCTCACCTTACTGCTAACTGAATGCACGTTTCAGCCAGGATTTCCTGAGCCCCGCTCTGCGTCAGGCCCTGAGTGAGTCCTTTCTGGGATGGAGCGAGGGGCAGGCGTCAGGAGGAGGGAAATATGCAAGAGGGACCAAGATCGGGCCCTTGTATTCCAGAGAGTCACAGTCTAGTGGAGGTGGCAAAATGTGTGTGTTACGTAAGTAAATGCTAGCTGCTATAACGGGGCTTTAACCTAAAAGCGAGTAGGGGTGGTGGTGGCGGTTTTCATGATTGTGGGTAATAATAAATTCTTGGGGGGGGAGAGAAAAGCAGTATTTTTCAAAGTGTGGCCCTTGGAACAATTGCACCAGAATACTAAGAGAGCATCCCCGAAATGCTGATTCCTGGGCTCCATCACCAGCTGTGTTTATTAAGGAGGGTCAATAATCTTCCCAGTAGCCCCGATAGACACTAACATGCAGGAGTTACAGGCGCAGGCTGTAATAAGCATCTAGGATTAACAAGTAGCTACATAGGAGAATTTCAGGTCATGCTGGGGAGTTTAGACGTTGCCCTGCAGGCAATAAAGGGGCCCTGAAGGTTTTGATCACGGGAGTGACATGTTCCAAGTGTTGTTTTGAGATTAACCCGCCAGCTGTGAGTTAGAAAGCCAGTTCTCGCCTCCAGGAAATGCATGCTGGGATTAAGTGTGATGATCCATGCAAAGAAGTTAAATGACACCTGGCACAGGGCAAGAGGGCAACACGTTTCCTTGATGATGTTTACTCCCGAGCAATGAGGAGCAAGAAGGAAGATGGCCGAATTCCAGCCATTAAGACTGAACATAATCAGGGACCTTGGTTAAGTGGGCAATTTTGTTTCTTTGTTTGTTTTTCTGATAGTGGATTGTCACCACTTCTTTATATCCAGTGGAATTTGAAGGTGGCTCTTGGTGTCAAGACCACAGAAATTATATGGGAGTTGACTGACACATCTGAGAAAGCGTTGTCTGAATATGAAGGCCAGGGTTTCTCATGCCCCAGCCAGTAGCTTTTTGTTTCCTACAAAACCACCCATTTGCCCAGGGAGAAAACACCTTTCTTGAGCCTTCATGTCCAGTGTCTTTCTAATAGCTCTAGTAACTTAACCCTCCAATTTCAGATACATAACATAAAATTTCAGATGTTAAATACAGAGAGATATGTTTCTCCATATGGTGATTCAGGGACCCCGATACTTTTCTCCTGGTCATGCCTCTCTCCCTAGACCAGGGGTTTTCAATGCAGGGTCCTGGGTCAGCTGCAGCCCCTGCGAGTTTGTAAATCAAATTCTCAGGCTTCACCTAGAACTGCTGAATTTGAAACTCAGGTGGAGGCCCAGAAATCTGGGCTTTCACACACCCGTCAGGGTTTCAGAAGCAGTTCACCTCTGAGAACCATTGTCCTAGCCTCCCCCCCCCCAGCACCCCTCCCAAACCTCTGCTTCCTGCCTGAAGGGGAAAGCTGGGGAGATGTGCCTAGCAGCGTTGATGCATCAGTCCTAATGGATACAAATCACATTCCCTTCCATTCCATTGGCTGCACCTACTGCAAGGCAGGCTGGGATTTGTAGTCCGCTGTTCAAAACAGAATAAAAAACAGTTTGTGATAAATAACTTGCAGCATGGACCCCATTTTTCTGTCCGTAAAATGGATGCAATAATGCTTAATTCTCAGAGTGACTTATGAGGATTATTTGATAAATGTAATCTCAACTCCTGGCTCGGATGAGAGGCTCCGTAAATCAGTCCCCAACCTATCCTGCCCCGGAGTCCCCAAGATGGTCAGGAAACAACTAGGATTCCATCATTTATGCTACTTGGGAGCATCTCTGTTCTGCCTTTGCAAAGAATGCATCCTGAGACATCTATCTGTCCACCAATGAACTTGACCCACCAACACTTTGTACAGAATGACTTGACAGGAACATTGGATGAGGACTTACTGTCTGAAAGGACTTTGCATAAATAGTACCCTTCATTCCTAACTACACTTTAGGAGGTAGGACCCTAGTGCGGGTCCCCAGCTGGTGTGGGACAGCTGAGGCAGACTGCCTGCCTCCAGCCGCCTCCGGGCTGTGGGAGAGGCAGGCAAGTATGAGGTGAGGCCTCGAAGCTCAAAGAGCTCAAAGTCTAGATGATGACAGCAGATGAAGACAGAATGACACTGGTGTGCATGCGTGTGTGCATGAGTGTGTCATTCCTCACATTGTTCTAGTGAGAAAAAGACAACAGCAGAGATTTAAGGCCAACTGACTCACACAGCACCATTAAAAAGCCAGATGAGCCATAAACACAGAGGCTGTGGTGTGGTCTGACGTCAGCTGGAACAATTTGCGTGTGTCACAGCTATCGTCTGCCACGCGGATGCACGGTGCGTGATACACACGGCTCGGTGGGAGAAGCCCCGTCTCCATGGTGATGGGCTGTGTGCCCCAGACATTGTCAGGAGCTTAGGAAGCCACCTCGAGGAGACAGCAAACCCAGGAGGCATGGGGCCTGTGTGACCTGCCATGCCCCTCTTCCTTTCCCTTGTGACTCCGCGTCCCACGAGAGCCGGGAGGTGACACGTGGGACTCATCGCCCAGGAACGATAGCTGCACTGTTAACATTCCTGGGGTCTGCACAAGAGCCGCTGGGGTGAGACAAGAGGTGGCCCCAAAAGTTTGCGACCTGCAGCCTGGTGGGCATGCCCAGTGTCCACGTGATGAGGCGGCCTCTGGGCACAGGCAAAACAAGGGGTCAGTCCTGGGAGGCCAAGATGAAGTCACGGGGTTCTCCACAGGCCTGCTGGGCACGGATGCTGCTACAGTCACCTGAGCCATTAACACAGAACCACCCCCTGTCCCACACCCAATAAAAGGGAGACCCAGGCCCTGCTCCCTGCAACCTTCCTAGGGCCTCTCTCCTCCTTTCTGAGTTCACTTCTCTCTCTGTTCCTGGCTTCTGCTATCATTTGTCTCATTCTCTCGGTTTCATCAAGATTTTCTTTGGACCTGATGGTGGATTTAACATTTACTGTCTACCTAGGTGGCCTTGTGTGGCTCCACCTGCCTCTGGCCATTTGGGGTAATGCCCCCACTCCAACCTCTACACCAACCTGCTGGGTCAGTGTCCGTGGGGCAGCCGCCTTCGCCTCCTCCTCAGGGACTGGATGACATGGAGATGCAGGGACTGCAGTCAGAACCACAGTGGTCCTTCTGTGGGAACCGGGGCCCTAGGCCCGGAGGTGGGGTTCTAATCCCAAGCCACTGGGCAAGCCCAGTGCAAGTCTACTGGGATCTGAGGTCACTGCCCACAAGGGGATACGTCACCAGGCAGATGCCAGGCCCCGGACAGAGCTGACAAAGCTGGAGCAGCCAGGCCCAGTGGTCCTCAGCCACCATCTAAAGGACAAGTGAGGTCAGCACCAGCCCAGGACGAGGGCACGAGTCACTGGGAGACAGAATGCGGGGCCATCGGCTTAGCTGTCAGAGAGGAGAGTAATCCCAGCACCACCTCCTGGGACGTGTGGAACCTACTCAGATCTCAGGACCTCAGGTCCCTTGACTAAAATGAGGACCGTGGTTGTACCCACGCACAGGGCCCCTGGCTGGCTCGTGCATCCGAAGCTCAGCTGGTCGTCCGTAGTAAGACCTTCATAAACCACGAGTGCTGGTGTTTCAGTTAGGTTTGGGTGCTGATGTATAACACAGAAAGCCCAAGTGACAGATGGAAGTGTTTCTTTTTCCCTCGTACACGTGAAGGCTGGACACAGCCACTACAAAGCTGGTGTGGCAGCTGCATGGTGGCAAAGGGGACTCAGAGCACCTTAAGGTTGGACCCTACTTAGCACCTGTCGCTAAGAGCAGGTCATGGTACAAGATGGCTGCCAGGTGCCCCCCTCACCGGAAGTGGCCTGCGGGTCCCTTTACCTTCCCTGACATGGTCGTCCTGAAGCCCTCAGCTCAGAGGTCAGCTCCTCCTAGCACACAGCTCCCCTGAGGACTTGTACCAATCATGCCATAAACATAAACCACACTGTGGACCCATGTCCACTCTGTCACCTAGATGCCAGGTGACACAATGAGCCCTGTGAATGCTAGAGTCTTGCCAGCGTCCCAGGGCAGCCCCAGTCCTGGCCCCAGGGCCTGGCATAAAGAAGGTGTCTTACTACCATCGCCCTAGTCCCAGCCCTGTCCCTATACATGAACAATTGTCTTCTGTGGCTGACGTGCAAACCAGCAGGGCAGCCTGCATCCCCCATCGGGGTGAGGACATGGCCATCAGGCTGTGCAGGCGAAGGTGCAAACAGGAAGCAAGGTCAGTGCTGACCCCCAGCCCTTGTACCCCCAAGACTCTTACCATCCAGGCTTCCCCATTCTCCCAGTCACATCTGCTCCTGCCAGCTGGGTCCCCATGGTGCTGGCCACCCACACATCCTGCCACTCGCCTCTTCTCTGCAGAAAGCAGGGGGAAGACTGCAGATTGCCTTTGTCTTCCAAGCCTCCAAACACTGTGCCATTTGGGAAGCCGCTGCAGAGCTGAGGATGAGGGTGCGGGCCAGGCAGGGAACAGTCCTGCGTGTGGGGGCACGGCGTGTGGGCACAGTGAGAATGAGACAGCTAGGCTGCAGGGGACCTTGCAGGCCCAGAGAGCACAGTGCAGGCCTGCTGCGTGGTGCAGTGGGCCAGAGAGGCAGGTGCGTGCGAAGACGGCTGCATTGGGGAGTGTGGCGATAAAGAGGACACAGTGACTCCGTCTTCAGGGAGAAAACCGATATATCCACATGGATCGATGGCTTCAGGGCTCCCCATCCCCTTCTTTTCTCAACCCAGTCCCCATAAAGAGCTGAACTGCATGCTTAGCCCTAGGCCCCACCCCTCTTCTGCCTTTGACCTCTTCAGCAAAGGTTTAATTTTTAGGGTTCGTGAGAATGATGAGTTCATATGGGGTTTCTTTTGGGAGTAATGAAATATTCCAGAAACAGGTAATGGTGATGGTTGTCCACTTTGAGAATATATTAAAAACCAACAAAATATACACTTTCAAAGGTGACTTTTATGCTATGTGAGTTGTGTCTCAATAATAAAAGAATGAAACTAATGAGAGGATAAATATGTAATTAGAAGGATGGGTGGAGGATTGGGGGTTGAATGGATGGATAATGGATAATGGATGGATGTTGGATGGATGGATGGATGGATGGATGTTAGATGGATGGATGAATGGATGGATGTTGGATGGATGGATGGATGGAGATTGGATGGATGGATGTTGGATGGATGGATGGATGGAGATTGGATGGATGGATGTTGGATGGATGGATGGATGGAGATTGGATGGATGGATGTTGGATGGAGATTGCATGGATGGATGTTGGATGGATGGAGATTGCATGGATGGAAGCAGAAATGTATAAATGAACTGTGGAGTTTTCAAGCAGATGACACCTCATTTTAGCTGCTATTTCACAAAGGATGGGAGCAGGTTGGGGAGCATTCCATGGTGAGAAATAAGAAAATACTATGAGTTAAAAATCTTCCTTATTATTTGAAGGAATTGGCCACGTAATGCTTATGTCACCACCCACTGTCAAGCATTCTTCAAGCCTCCACCACATATTCGCCCCCTTGCCCTTTGGTCTAGCCTAATTATTCTCTATAGCACTTACTGCAGTCTCTGACATAATATGCATTTATTGTTCATCTTTTAATAGCCTACACTCCTACTGGAATAAAAACTTCTTGAGAGGAGAGAGTTCTTCTCTGTTCCTTCCATGGCTATATAGGTGTATACCTGGCTGGATAGGTACAGAACAATGTTTGAATATAGTATGTGTTCCACAAATAATTGTTAAGTAAATTAATATTCTTATTCCCTGCGGGAAAGAATGACACAGCTGTTCTATCCCCACAGTTCACAGAAGAGAACACGTAGAACATACTATTGTGCATTTGGTACAACCTTCTCTCTTTATATTTGGAGCCCACCTGAGTCATTGGAGAAGAAAATGGGAATACAGGTCGAATTGGAGCCCAATGGTCTCAACTTGCCAAACTATGTAAAAAATATGACTGGAAGTTGCATAGGGATTGCACTGAATCTGTAAATCAGTTTGGGGAGTATGTTTATCATAATAAAGTTAAGTTCCCCAGGACATAGATACAGATGTCTTAACATTTAGTTAAAGTAAAAAAATAATAATTTCAATGATGTTTTGTGGTTTTCAGTGTTCAAATACTGTACTTCTTTTATTAAATGGACCCCTAAGTACTTTATTCTTTTTGATGCTACCATACGTGGAATTATGTTTTAAATTTAATTTTTAGGTTTGTTTGTTGATTTTGGGATATAGAAATACAGTTTCATTTTTTGGAAATTGATCTTGTATCCTGTAACTTTTCTGAATTCATGTACAGGTGCTAATAGAGTCTTCGTGGATTCCTTGGGATTTTCTACATACAAGATTATATTGTTTCCAAAAAGTTTAATTCTTCCTTTCCAATTCAAATGCCATTTTATTTTTCTCTTACCTCACCATCCTGAGTAGAACTTCCAGTACAATGTTGATAGAAGTGGTGAGAGAAGAAAGACATCCTTGTCCTGTTTCTGATTTTGTGGGAACATTGATCTCTTACCATACATTGGGTATGTGGTCAGCGGTAGGATTTTTGGAGATGGCTTTTATCAGATTGAGGAAGTCTTTTATTTCTAGTTTGTTGAGTGGTTTTCTTTTTCTGAAAGATGGTGGATTTTGTCAAATTTGCTTTTTATGTGTGTGTCTATCAAGATGGTCATGCATTTTTGTTTGTCTTTCATTTTACTAATATAGTGTATTCCGTTCCCTGATTACATATGTTGAACCAAGTTTGTATTACAGAGATAAATCCCACTAGATCATAGCGTATAGTCCTTTTTATTTGTTCTTGTGTTCAGTCTGCTACTATTGTGTTGAGGTATTTTTGTGTCTATATTCATAATGGATATTTATCTGTAATTTTCATGTGATGTCTTTATCATGTGTGTGTGTATAATCTCTTCATTGATATTCTCTATTTGGTGAGACATTGTTCTCAGACTTTCCTTTATGTCTTTATACGTGGTTTTTGTTAGTTTGAACATACTTAAATAGCAGACTTAATGTCTTTTTCTAGTAAGTCTTACATCTGTGCTTCCTTGGGAACTGTTCTATTGTCTGTTTTTGTTTGGTTCGGTTGGTTTTTGTGTATGAGTAATACTTTCTTGTTTCTTTGCATGGCTCTCTTTTGTTTTGTTTTGTTTTGTTTTTTAATTGGACACTGGATATTTTAAATAATAAAATGTGGCCCATAGAAATCATATACCATCAGGCATTGTTATGTTGCTGTATATCATTGTTACTACCGGTATGTCTGTTTAGTAAGTTTCCTGAATTAATTCTATAAAATGTATTCTTTTCTATGTGTATCCACCTAAGTCTTTAGTTAGCTTAGTGGTCAACTACTAGTTGGGCAGGATTTCCTTTATTCTGGGGACAATAGGTGTCTCTGTCTTTGCTGTATATGTGAGAGCCACCTTCCACGCTCAGGGCAGGCAGTGGATAACTCCACCTTAGTCTTCACTTTGTGCTTGTTCAGAACCTTAAAACCAGCCAGAAGTGAGAGCGTAGGGCCTTCTCAGGTCTCCCCTGGCCATGTGTCCATGCCTACATATGTGCGTGGTCTTCCAAATTCCCAAGACTGTTCAGGTCCAGATTTTTCCTTTAAGGTGTTTGGTTAGCTTCTTGTTTTGCCCCCACAGTTATTGCCACCTCAGTTAGCTGCAACATTTAACAATTGCCACTGATTGTTTTTTGTTTTTGTTTTTGTTTTACTCCTTTTGGTAAAAAGCTGGTCTCACAGCCAAGCTCTGACTTTGATCAAATAAAGACAAGCCCTGCAGATGGTATTTTTCAGGGAACTGCTAGACTGAGAAGTAATGACAGTGCTCTGGGAATTGGGCTTTGAAGGCACCGCAATCCCGTTCTGTCCCCTCCAGAGGTTATCACACTGCTGGTTTTCACTCTGAGTTGTGGGACTGTTGGTTTTTGAGGCTGTCATGGGATTGGGGAAGGGGAAACGGGACTAGGGTGAGTTAAAATACCACAAAATGCAACAGAGTGACATCAAAGCTACTGAGATTCAGCCATTTTCCTTGAATCATTAAATACTCCGGGATTAGTCTAAGCTTTTGGTTAGTTTCCAGAGCTCTGACTCGTTTCCATTGCCTTTATTGAGGAGAGCACTTTAGGGGGTCCTTATTTGGCATTCCTGAACAGTCTTTTCTACTTACTGATTCTTAAAGCCATCCCTGTCAGACTTTGGAAATGCAGAGAGACATAATAGGCACTACTTACCCTCAGAAAGCTCAGTCTAGAGGAGACAGGATGTGACCACAGAGGTATCTACTGTGATGACATATCCAGTAGTTCTGTGATCATGGCAGCATCCCCGGGAGACAAGCCAGTGCATCACACTTTCTGCATTGTCTATATAGTCCTGATTTGTCTGTGTGAGTGTTGTTGTTGTTTTCATTGTTCATTTGCTCCTTACCAGCCCCTGTCACTTCCATGTCACTTGCTTACCAGTCATGTGTTTGCCTAACAGGGAGTGCATCTAGGTCCATCAGCAGGCCGTAGAGAAGACATCCATTCCCCCGCTCATTCCAGCATCCCTGCTTCATCTCCTTCACACGTTAGTGGGCACAGGGGCCTGATTAAAATGCATGTTCTGATTCCATAGCTCTGGGACGAGTCTAGAGGGTCTTCATTTTAACAAGTTCTCAGGTACTGCTGATCCTTGGACCACACTTTGAGAAGCCAGGCCCTAAAGATTTAGCAGCTTTGGCCTTCCAAGCCCACCCCCTGCATTTTCCTCGATGGACCAAAAAAAAAAAAAAAAAAAGCAGCTCCCATCTGCTTTCTTTACCTGGGCTATTTATGAACTTGAACTTTAGAATGTAGGTCATAGCGGAAGCCTGTGGGATTTTCTCTGGGGCCTTTCGAGTGGAGAAGTTCATCCTCTCAGTGAATTTTTACGAGGTTCCGCTCAAAGGCCAGGAGCAGATGGAGGGCATTTCCGGGTAATGTTACCAGGTGTCTCTTATGCACCGTCTCTCTAAGCCCACTGAGGAGAGAGGGAGAGAAGAGAAAAACTGAATGCAGCAGAGGGTGAGGAAGCAGAGGCCGAATGCAAGGACCACTGCGTGTCAGGAGCTGCACCAGAGCATATGTGTCCAGGGTCACACGGCCTGTGTCCCAATCCAGGAGTGCACTTTGATTGGTGGTGTGACTTTGGGCCTAGTTCCTAGTGACTCTGTGCCTCAGTTTCTTCTTTTGTAAGGTGGGGACAACTCAGTACCTACATACGATTCCTGCCGCACCACAGGTGCTGAGTTATGTTAGTGCTTTTTATCACTGAGCACTTTGATAGACCCTTGGCATCCATTATGTCATTTCATTCTCCTAACTCTACGAGGGAGGCCTTGTGACCCCTGTTTATAAACGACGTCCCTCACAGTGACCTGTGCAAGGTCGGCAGCTGGGATCAGAGCCAGGAATGCTGCCCACATCTAACTTCCAAGTTTTACTCCTTTTGCATGTTAGGTGTGACCCCCCAAAGTGCTTGTGGGGGTTGGGGTGAGGGCTTATCCCCCAGCACAGTGACTAGGACACAGACCACCTGCCACAAGCATGTGCTCCTGCTTGGAAACATGTGTGTGGATTCCAGACAGAGACGTGTAGGAGCCTTTCCAGAACCTTTTCTCTGAAGGCATGAAAAGGAGCTTTTCCCAGAAATGGTTCTAATAAAATTTATCTGCTGATGAGGACAGTGAAATGGAATGGCTGGCCTCTTAAAACCCAGGGACAAAGGCAAACACAAGAGAACAGTATTGCTCTACGTTCCTCTGAGCGGGGATTAAAAGAGGGCCATTAGGATCTGTCAGATCAGAGCACGCTCCAGAGTGTCCCCAGAGACCTGGAGACAGAGATAGCAGCTGATGGCGGCTGGGATCCTGGACAGCAGCCATGGGCCTCCCCATCGGGAGAACAGCCGTGTCGGCTGCTGGCCTCCACACCATCGGTCAAGGCTGAGTTTGGGAGCTCAGTACAGATGCAGGTGTTTCTGCTGATCTCATCTGGTCCAGGCATTGATTTTAGAATATCTGGGCCCATTGATGAGCTGGGCTTCACCAAACCCTCCCTTGAGAAAGTTTGCCTGCCAAAGTGTTCGTAGACCATGGGCGGGGGTGAGTTTGAGGTCACCTTCATGAGAACCCACCCTGAGAACAACAAGGACATCAGAGTGGCCGGTGGACAGGATGCACTGATCTGCCCGAGGAGCTGAGGCCCTTCTGTGACATCAGCAGGATCTCAAAGGACCGGGGCCCACCTCCAGCTCTATTGCTTCTGAAGGTGGCGGGATGGCCCCTTACACAGTGTTTTTAGAATCTGTTCCTGCTCATATGTGATGAGGCCATTTGTGGCCCCAAAACTCTACTCCATAGCTGAAGGAGGTGTAACCCTATTGAAGCCCACCTCAGAAACTTCACATAGTGTTTGCAAATCTACGTCCCCGACCCTATGCAATGATAACCATGGATTAATTACTGTGCGGTTAACTCCCGCCTAACCCCAGGTCACATTCACGGGGTATTCCAGGGGCTGGCCTTTCTATTTCTCTTCCTTCATGAATTGCTGACCAGCCAGCCGGGCAGAGCCCAGGGGCACCCCTACTGCTGCCAGGAATCTCTTGGTTTCTCTGTCGCTTGGCTCTGTTTGTCTCTGGACCAGTGCCGCTCTCTTGCAGATTCTCCCTCCTGGAAGCAAGGTCATGACCAGCAGCACCAGGGTGATCTCAGAGCAGTGAACCATCCCAGCCAGGAGAACAATCTCTTCCACGGTAGTTCCAGCAGACCTGTAAGAAGACAAACTTGCAGTCCCTGGGGCAGGGAGTCCAGGATCTGTGCCCACGCCTGGGAGGGAAGGGGCAGCTCCACATGACTCTCAGGGGACCAGTGGACGGCAGTGGAATGACAAGGAAAGAATATCGGGGTGCCAGTAGGAAAAACAACCCAATAAATTGCATCGGAATCTGAGCTTTCCCTTGGTCCACTGTGCTAGAGAGATGCGTTCCGAACGGGGCAGAATGGGTCTTGAGCTCCCCCTAGAGGCCAATTTGAAGGCATCGGTGCTACAGCCACTTTCCTGTTTTTCACTGGACGGTGATGTTGGATAAGTATTGACAGGGTTCTCCTTCCCCAAGTCAGTACCTGAATAAGCAAATGAATATAGGCACATGCATCTATTAATAGAGTCCTGATTATATCTTGCATAGGTATTCGTATGCTTATTCGTGAGTTTACTTGGAAAACGGACACTGCTCATTATATTTACATCTGTATCCGTATGTGGAAAATTGTAGACTGGAAGAGCTCTGTGGATCAGCTTTTAGGAGCCACTAATGTGGAGTCTGGTACTGGAAGAGAAGGAGATGCTGGCATTTACTCACTGTGTAGCCTTTGGCAAGTTGTTTACTGTCTCAGTTTCCGCCTCTCCAACGTAGGAATACTAGTGCCTGCCCCAGGGTTTGGGTGAGGATATAATGAGTTAATAATGCTTGTGAAGTGGTTGGACCAGTGATACATGGTATGTGAGTGTTTGTTGTTCATACTATTATTTTCATTTCTCCCTCCTTGTTCCAAACAGTCACATTGATTGGAACATGTGCAGCCTTCAATGAGCGTTTCCCTTGCCTTTTAGCGAACACATGAGCTAGGCTAGGGAGTGGGAGTTGATGGATGAAGACACGGCTGTGCTGTTTGCCTTACCTGGAGGACCCTAGCGAAGACACTCAGCCTTTTTGAACCTCGTTTTCTCTTCTGTCTCAGGAAGATAGAAAATGTGCCCGATTTAATTGCCAGGGACCTTGTGTAAATAAAATAAGACAGAGGAGTGAAAATGCATACCCACTGGTGAAGGTTGGACTTCATGGAGAATGTGGACTCTGCAGGAGACCACAGCTACGGCAAAAGGAAGGTAACGAGATGACCACAGGACAGTGTAGTAAGAACCCCCCTGGGGGACCCTCAGGATGCTCGGAAGGACCCCAATTCAGCCTTGAAAGAGGGAGCAGGTGATTAAAACGTCTACCAACAGTTATTATTACAACAGTTATTATTATGGCGATAATTTCTTAGTGGGTATTGGCAAGCACTTCCTAAACATCTCATTGCTTACCTGAACTTTATGAGGTAGGAACAACAACCTCCTCCTCTTATAAATTACAAGGGTGAGACTCCAAGAGCTTAAAGCACGGGCATACAGTCTCACACCTACGAGCCCGGTACTTTTTGCCCCGACAATATACTGCTCCAAGGTGCTGAGGACTTTCTGGAGGAAGTAATGTTTGGGCTGAGGTCTAAGGGGTCAATGGAGTTGGTTAGGAAAGAAGGGAGGAATTCCAGGTGGTGGGGCCAGTACAAATAAAGGCAGGGAAGGGAGAGAGAACACGCTGTCTCAAGTCTGAAACAGAACACTCCATTAAATAATCTGATATAATGGCTTGCTGTGGGAAACACAGACGGCAACCATCTATCAACAACTTCCAGCTTCTTGGAGAGAAAGAACAAATGAGCAAGGAGCCTTATCAAGGCAGCAATCGGGCCTTGCCTAAGCAAAGAAATGGCTCTCCCCTTCGCTAAATAATGATTTCAAGTGTTTATATTTCCAACTCTGTGCCTGCCTCGTACAAGAGACCAGCATTCCAGCAATACCCTGAAAATGGGATGCCAAAGCAGCACAGTTCTCTGCAAACCTCCTATTTTTGTTAACTTTATTGCTTTTTCAGAAATGTGCTGCTTTGGGCATTTTACCCCCCACCCCAGATTCCCTTTCTCCTATACAGAAATGGTTTATTGGAAATATCCCACTTGGCTATTTTGAAGCAATGACTTATTTATTTCCTAGGTTTATTTAAATCCCTTTTGCCTGTGCCCAAAGGGCTCCAGGCATTTGCACATAAATCTAAAAATGGGACAGGCAGTCTGTTTACTGTAAGCTAGTGACCTCCCCTAAAATAATTGAGGGCCCCTGGCTCACGCTCTGAGTTCTCAAGGGCTGCAGATTGGATTCTGGAAGGATCCTTAGATTTTTCTCTCCGTTCATTCATTCACTCATTCCTTCGTCCATGTCTACATTCATTCACCAATGACTCATTGAGCCTTTTATAACAGACACTCTAGTAGGTTGAAGGACTACTAAGATAAAGAAAATGTATACTCTGTGCCCAGGGAATTTATAGGCTAACAGAGTGGACAAGCAAATTAATGGTGACTGCCCAGGAAAACATGTGGAAGGATGTAGGACCGTCTGTAGGAGAATGACTAAACAGATGTGACAAGTTTATTCCATGAAGAACTATGCAGTGGTTCCCAAGAATGGGTCCTCTGTATGTCCTCGGATGCTTAACTTTCTGAGACCTGCCGAGTAGGAAAATAACACATCAAGTATGATGCAGTCATATAAGAGACGAATACTAAACCGGTACCACTTGGGTGATTAACTTTCAAAGCAACTGAGTTATTTTCTTGGGTGCTCATGAAGAGAGGTGGTTAAAAACCTCCAGACATTTTTAATACTTTCTGTAATTGTTAAACCAATAAATGTATTCATATAGCACTTGTACATTTAGAGTTCAATTACTAAATGTAACATGAGATGCATGTGTAGGATGCAGTCATAACATAAAAGGACAGGATTTAAAAGAGAAGGGAAGTTTTCCTATAGGAGAGTATATCTGCAAAGGGCTTTGACGAATGCATAGGAGTTTTCCAAAAGGATGAAACTAACATGCTTACAAATAGGGAAAAACTGTAGGAGATGGCATGAGAAAGGTAGGCATGAATTAGATCCCGGAGGGCCAGGGGTGCCAAGATGAGAAGTGCAGTAATAGAAAGGAGTGCTAAAGGGCTTTGGGCAGGAGCTGAATTCATCTCAGCTTTCAGAAGTCAGTCCTAGATCCCTGCAGAGAGCTACTGAGGTCTGGCCAGTTCCATCTGTGGCCTGGATAAGGTAAACTGAGTAAGAATAACACAGGAGGAACTTACCTACTGGTCTTGCTGCGTGCAAGTCCCGGTTGTAAGTGGTTTACACCCATCATCTCATTGAATCTTCACCCCTGCCCCGTGAGTAATTGTGCTAGGGTTACCCCACTTTGCAAATGAGGAAACTCAGGGACAGACACCACTGAACAATAATCAGAGGAAACTCAGTTCTTTCCCAAGAATTTTGATTTCTTCCTCACGAAGGCATAGAAATGAACTGAGTTCACTTCCTGACTCAGAAAAAATTTGGTGTTGCTGTTAAGCGGTTATGCAGAGAAGACTAAGTTTCTACACATATTATAAAAACATCTTTGATCTATCTTGACACTACAATGTTTGATGTTGTCTTAAGCAAAGTTAGTTCAAGTTCCTTTTCCTTTATTACTTCTGTGAAAAATGGGAATATTCATTTTCCTCTCTGCCACTCTTTGGTTTTTCTAAGGACAGAGGAAAGCAATGGATAATAATAACTATAATAACAAAATGAGCATTTGAAATGATATCATTGTGCAACATCTTTATAAAGTAAGGAGCATTTTACATTGAATTTCGAAGCAGATGAGTACAGTGATGTGATCTCTGGTATGTTTCCAGCTCTGTGACCTCAGGCAACTTATTTAATTAACATTACTAAGTCTGTTTTCTCATTTGTAAAATGATCACAACAATTATAGCTATTTCATAGGACTGTTGTGAGAGAGCTAAAGCAGTTAATACAGACAGTGCCAAATAAAAATGTATACACATTTGAAGAAAGGAAAAAAATGGCATTAAAATTGTAATACTCAGGATACCAGGATGGCTCAGCAAGCTGAACACTCGTCTGCAGTCCTGGGGTCTGAGGATCAAATCCCGGCCCTGGCCCATGTGCACCCACATGCTGAACTGGGTTGTGTCCTAGTTTGGTTCTCACCAGGGCGAGCTCCATGCAGGAGGCCCTGAGCCCAGTTCCTGCCCTGCACGGCCCCACACCCACCCGTGGAAAGAAACTATGTAGAAAATCAATGATGTGCAACTATGGAGACTGCTCTGGGCCCTCCCCATTCTCTCTCTCGCTCTCTCTCGCTCTCTCTCGTTCTCTTTCTCTCTCTCTCTCTCTCTCTCTCTCTCTCTCTCTCTCTCTCTCTCTCTCTCTCTCTCATTCTCTTTCTCTCTCTCTCTCTTTCAAAAACAATAAAAATAAATCTTTAAAAAAATTGTAATATTCAATATAAATATATACCCATGATAAAAGATGAATGCAAGTCTCATGTGACTTCTGCTACATCTCTTAAAATGTGTGTCTGTGGTTTGGGGGTACCCCTGGTAAATGTAAAATCCCTAATACAGTGGCTGGCACATAGTAGACCCTTGTCAACTATAATAATTCATTGACTCAACAAATATTTATTGAGAGCCTAGCAGGGGCCAGGCACAAGGCGAGGTGCTCAGTGAGGAAGACCCACTAAAGTCCCTGCCCACGTGGGGAGGCGGTGGCAGGGTGCTTTCTCTGGCCAAGGGCTGTCTGTGATGCCCTGGCATTAAGCAGGTGTCGGTTGCCAGTTTTGAGGAGCATCTGCTTTATTTTCTGGGATCAGTACACAGGGGAGGTGAGCGTGGTAGACAAGGGAGGTGACTGGGATTCAAAATCATGGGGTGTGGCTACTGGTTTCCTTCTTTCAATCTGTGTCAAGCTGTTGCCAGCTGAAGAGTTGGTCATGACAACGGCATTCCTGCACCGTGTCCCAGCCCACCTGGAAGAGGTGCGTCATACTCAAGCTGCAACGTTTCCTTAAGACCTAGAGCATTTCCAGGTCACTAAGAGTCAGGACTTAAATACAGGTCGAAGGGCCTCAGATGCTCTGATTTGAAGGAAAAACGGGAGATGGGAAAGTTTGTTACCCATGTTGTGCCGAAGATTGTTCTTCGTGCTGTAACCTTGGAACTGTAAATAGTCACAGCTCAGGTATTATTTTCTTAGCTTAGAAGCAGGCTGAGCATGTTCACATCACTTGGCCAAGATCACTGATCATTTATGCGGTGGAGCTCAGAATCAAGTGCAGGAATTGCTGTGCTAACTTTGAGAGTTGTTCTACCTTTGGTTGACAATTGGCCTTCTATGGGGTGTATTTCAACCATCTGAGCCAGTCTGAAATGTCCCATTTCATGGGACATCATTGCTAGGGTCACTAAGGGTGTTCGCACTTTGCAGCATGGGGCGAGGTCTTCAGTTTTGGCAGTCTGTCAGTTTCTGGGACAACTGGATGTACCTGGTGAGGTTATTGTGAGTGTATTGGTTTTCCATTGCTGTGTAACGAAGGACCTAACCTTAGCGGCTTACAGGTGACCCACGTATTAGCTCACAGTTCTCAGGGCCAGCAGTCCGGGCACAGTGTGGCTGGAATCCCAAGGCTGAAATCAAGGTGTGAACCAGCTTGACTCTCACCTGCATCTCAAGGTCATCTTCAATGCCCATTCGGTTGTTGGCAGAATCCATTTCCTGTGGTCTCTGTCTCCTTGCTGGCTGTCGGATCTGCAAGTATCGAGTGAATTCACCTCCTCTGGGCATGGCCGTGATTAGCATTCAGCTGTGGGTGCATAGGAAGCAGCCAAAGACGACCATCCTTATTTATGGTGTGACCACGGGGCCTGGTCGATCCAGGTCTGTTCTCATCTGCACCTGCTGTCCCTGCATAATTGTTAGAGCTCCACTTTCTCCTGTCAAAAGTGGTCTGGTCTGGACAATAAATCATGTGGTCCCTCAATGTACTCACAGCATCACTTTTCCCACAGGTGAAAGTCGACCTTTTCCTCTATTACTTCAGCTGAAATACTCAAAGTGCCAGGTCCTGGCAATTTAAGAGCAATTTGGATATCTTCAGGGTGTCTTTTTTTTTTTTTTTAATTAGAGGAAATTTGACCTGCTTCTTGCCTTTGGAATATAGTCAGCATAGGATGTGATTCCACTCTATATGCCTGAGTCCCTCATTTCTCTTATCTATATTTGGCTTCTATAAAGTATTAATAAAGGCAAACATTTTTTTCTATGTCCGCAAGCTGAAAGGGGGAAACCAGGGGGCCTGTGACAGGTGGGCCTCTCCTATGCAGTGAAGAGTGATGTGTTCCGGTGCGAGATGAGTGGAGGATGCAGCAGGGAGATCTCCGCTTTTTCCTTCCATCAGTATCAGAAGCCTACGAGGGAAACCAAACTTCCACCGAGGCTTTTAAAGTAGGCTGTCCAGGTGATTTATGAGCTCTGAGTCAACGCGAATATTGAGCCTGCAGCTCAAAGATAACCCGAAATGCATCCTAAATGCACAGGGCTTCCCACACGCCCTGGCAGAATGTCAGGGTTGCAACTCTGAGGTAAACCCAGGCTTTTGCATTTTCCGTCATAAAACAATTTTTTTAATTTACATATTCACCATATGTTTTGATCATACCTTGTATATGACCGCAGCAAAATGTGAAGGAAAAAGACAAAAGACATGTTGGAAACAAAGTTTAAATTATATAGTACTTTCTTTCCAAACACTAGTGTGGGCATGACTTTTAAGAACTATGGGGATGCTGCGATAACTCAGCAGGTTCAGTACTTGCCTTGTAACCATGAGGTCTGGGGATCGAATCCCAGCCCCGGCCGGTGCAAACCCATATGCTGAACTGTGGTGCAACTGGTAACCACAGCGATGGCGTCAGAGGTTCTAGCCTCCTATGCGGGAGGCCCCTGGTTCAGTTCCCACCCTGCGTGGCCCCACATCCACCTGTGTGGAATGAAACCACGTCATAACTAATGATGTGCAACTATGGAGACTGCTCCGGGCCCTCCCCCCTTCTCTCTCTTTCTCTCACCTTCTCACAAACAAAAAATAAATCTTTAAAAAAGAACAAAAGGATTATGTCTTCCCGTTGCTCTGTCGTCTGCGGACTGAAATAAACGCTCATCTCTCTGCTCTCTGCAGAAACTTTCAAAACAATGTCACAGGGACCTCCTTGAGTGAGTGGCAGGAAGACACGTTGTAAGAAGATTCCAGCGACGTAATGCGATGGGAGGTTGGAGGGTTTGTCCCTTCTCTTCCTGCCTGTGGCGGTGGCAGCGGCTGTCTTTCGTAGCAGCGACAGGCTGAGAAAATGGAAGATGCATTTCAGCTGGGCGTGGGTGTGACTTCTCTTTCCTCTCTTGGGGCCTTAATCTCAGAGGGGATGAGGCTGTTCCTATCCTGGGAAATGGAGCACCTGTCAGTGTGCAGATGAGGACTCTGAAGCCTTCAGGGGCTCTCCTTGCTGGGGGCCCAAGCAGGGGACCAATTAAGAAGGCTGATTGTCTTCCCTGGGGAGGCAGCCTTGGGGAGAAGCCACGAGGGGTGTTTGGCCCTGTCACCTATAAACAGGTGAGCTAGTTCTAACATGGCCCTTGGGCAGAGAAACAAACATGTTATTGCCAGAGCCGGCTTTGCAGGTGGAAGTCAGTGACCATCCGGCCTGCCCAGAGACACTAGTGTTCTGTGAGAGATGCCAGGTACGTGAGTTGACACAGCTCCCTTACTGCAAGTCGCTGTATGGGAGAATGTGGCATAATCTTAGTCCTAATGCATTCTGCCCAGGGCTCCGCTCTTCCTGCCTTGTTTCCCCCGGGGGCAATGCTGTATTTGCTCCCTTCCTTGGCATAGTTAATGACAAGAACTCACCTTTTGGTAGGTCTGGGAGTATCCCACCACCATGCCTTCTGGCATGCCTTGCTGGATCTTGTCCATGCCCAAGGTGTACTGGCTACCTATTGGCTTCCAGATGTCGTGCTCCAGGTTAGCCTCTCCTGGGAGTCGCAGCCTGTGTTTGTTGAGTAGCCACCGCCACCCGCAAACCTCCCCGCAGGCACCTCGAATGTGACCTTCGGAATTCTACTTTCTTCCAAACCCGCCACAGTGATATATTCTGATGCCTTCACCTTCAGTGGCTTCCTGTCATCCGCAAGACCAATGCTCAACTCCTTCACAGGGTACTGCAAGCCCTTTAGGACTTAGCCTCCACCCGGCTTGGTCACACAGAACTCTGTTCCTCTCTTCTCCTTATTGCCCTTCTTTCAAGGGTCAGCTGATGGGCTGTCCCTACCCTTCCTTCTCTGTGTCCTCACACAGACCTTCTCTGTCCACATGTGGCATCTCTCTCTGTCCAAATCGCCTCTTCTTATAAGGACACTGGTCTGATTGGATGAGAACTGCAATGAGGGCCTCATTGTAACTTACTCACTCTTTAAAGACCCTGTCTCCAAGGTCAGTCACGTTCTGAGGGGCTGGGGGTTTGGGCTTCAACAGGTGGATTTGAGGACGACACATTTCAGCTCACACCATACCCCAAACAGCTCCACTCCCAGTAGCAAAAACAGGATCAGGATGAAGACAGAGGGGAAGAAAAGAATAGCACTCCCTTGGGAATTCTAAGAAAAGCTTTGTAGAGGAGGTGACAGTTGAGCTAAATTTTGCATTTTTGGTGATTATGTTTTTGCTAAGCAGAGAACGGGAAGAGAGGCTCAGGTTGAACAGCATGTACAAAGCCAGAGCACTCTGGAAACTCTTAAAAGTGACAGTCCACTGCTGTCCATGGAAGTTGCAGGCAAAGTGGGCCGGTCCATTGAGGCCAGATGGGGAAGGGTCCTACACATCCTTGGATCAGCATAAACGTGAGGAGTAGGGATCCTTCTCAGTGGACGAAATAAGAACCATACGTGGATCTGGTGGGAGTGAGGTATATGTATTCAGTGCTCGATGAGGTAGCAACTTGTGTGCGCCACTTCTCTGCGACCACAGACGAGTGGCTTCACCTTTCTGAGATTCAGTTTTGTTTTCTGAGAAGTGAAGTCAGTGATCCTTTCCTCCAAGGATGGATGCTGTGATGGTTCCATAGGATAACGGGTGTGGACGTCTCAAAACCTTTGTATCAGTGGCAGTTCCTTTTATTTTTATTGTTCAGAGAGTGTTGCCACAATGCCAGCACGTAATGATAGTCTCCTCACCTAGTTCCTAGCAATTGATTTGGTCCTGGTGGGATCTACAGTAAAGCCTGTGGGAGCGCACTGATACTCAGCCCCCTGCTGTCTTCCTAGGATGACCTTGCACTTGGCCTCAGCCTGCCTCTCTTTACACTTCTGTAAAATGGTACAGTCCTTCACAGCTACCCCAGGGTTCTTTCTAAGAACAGCGTGCCTACTGTGTGAAATCGTGGTGTTCTGGCTCTGTGGTTCTTGGAAGTTATTCCAATCTGGCTCTTGGCCACGTCTCCATGCCTTAGTTTATTTTAGATATGCCACTAAATCATGATTATTCCCCTGACCTGCCTCCACACTCATACACACACATATGTATGGTATTGCATTCTCGTGGGTGTTGTTTTTGCCACTGCAGTCTTCAAATCCTCCGTGACTGTTTTTAGCATAGGAAAGCCGATCCTCAGGATAGCAAGCTGCCTTCCCGATCATTGATTCCATGCCCCATGTGACAGTGGCATCCCCATGCTGAGTTCAAGTGCGGTGAAATGCATCATTTCCAAGGCTGCCTGTGCTGACTATAGCTCTTGTCTAGATCCTGGTTCTATGCGGGTCTTTCAGGCTGTTAGCCAGGCTCTGTAACCAGCAGTGTGCTGACAAATACTGAATAACTTCTCTCAAAGGAAAGCCCTGACTTGTAGCATTTGCTGCTTCCTGTGGTATAAATACTCCCATCCCTATTAGAAGCATGAAGATATTTTCATTTAGACACAGTATTCCTCATCATGGCTTCTATTAAAAGAGTGAAGTTTTTCTTCTTGGTTTCACTCAGAGCAAGACCTGCTGAGAATCACATCCAAATCACTGCCTGATTGGCAAAGAGGACAAACTGGTGGGTCCCCTCGGTTTCCATCTTTACCATGAATACTTGACTAATGCAGCCTGTAAGTTGTAAGCCCAAAGAGGGCAGGGACCAGGTCTGCTCTCTCCATCACCCGATTAGTGCCTGACCTGATGCTTGGAACACAGTAGATACTCTAGGAACCTGACCACTCCATCATGCATGTGTTCGTTTATTCATTTATTCATTCATGCATTCATTCTTCCAGTTCATTGAATTACCATTATATAGCCGATGCTCAGCCAAACACAGTCTAATGAGCAGAATAGAAAGTTAGGTCACAGTGTTGTTGAGAGCTAAAAAAAAAAAAAGTATCTGAAGCTGGTATTTGAGTTCTGCATAGACTGGAGATTGGCTTGTGTTTTCAATCACTCAGAAAAAGGATTGTCCTGTTCTCTTTGACTCAGTTAGCCATGATGAATCTAATTTTAACACTATTCAGAGATAGAGAAAACGGCAAAATCAGAAAGCATGCTTTCGGTTTGGTTCTTGCGCGTACACTGTGTTCCTGATGACTAACAAGTTGGTGCATCACACCACACTCAACTGAGACCAGTTAGAAGGGAGGCAGGTCAGAATTAGAGAGGAGCGAGGCAGAATGTTCCTCAGAACATTTCCTCACCTTCAAGGGCACCTCCACACTCAGCGTCTCCAAGACCGGAAGGGAGGCCGACAGCCCTCAGCCTGTGCCTGGGCTGATCAATCCATAAAATTCCATTTCAAACAGCAATTCATCAATCATCCTGTTCATATTTGAGTGTGTCTGAATTTTAATTATGGGCTCTCTCTCTTACTTTCTGGAGGGATGCAAGTGTCCGTGTTAAGTCAATAGACCCAAAGCATGTGGAGCTTAGATTTGTTACTGGATATTAATAGTTTATTTTTTTTAATGTTTATCAAACATTTATTCAACACCTGCTACCTGCCAGGTGTTGTGTTCCATACTGACGTGTCAAAAAGAAATATGATCCCTGCCTTCTATAAGTTAGTCTCTCAAAATGTGTACCTAACCATCAGAATCTCCCAGGGCTTACTAGAATTTCAAATGACCCCAACCACATTCCAAGCATACACTATTAGAGTCTACAGGGAAGAGTCCCAAAATGTGCATTTTAAAATAAGTTCTATAAGGCATCCTCATGCACACTAAAGTTTGATGCCATTCCTTGCCGAAAACATAATAATAGGTTGCATTTATGTTTTTTAAGTGATCACAGTATCTTGGAAATTGTGCACTAAAATTCCTTAAATACCTTAATTGTAATTAATATAAGTGACACTCCAATCTGGCAAAAGGTACTAAACAAAAGTGTTTGCCAGTTACCAATTGTTCCTGCTCCCCTTCTTGATTTTTGTTACATCCAAGCTGGTATTGATTTATTCTTTTTCTCTCTGTAATTTCACTGGTTCTTATGCCCATACATTTAGCATAATCCTAAGCGATGCTGTCTGTGATGTAATGTATTTGATGAGCTAAATTACATGTTTTTTCAAGTCCACATTGAACACACAGCAATATTAATACTACTAAAGGTCCCCTTGTATACCACCCCCATGGATGTCCCACACGACTTGAAAGACACTGTCCTAAGCCTTCCTGTGGCTGATGCACTAGACGCTAGAGTTCTTGGTTCCGATTGTAAGCTTTTGGTTTTCCCCACAGCTGGGTGCCTTCTTGACTGTCTCTAGCGAAGGAGACACATCTCCCTCACCTCCAGACTTCACTGCTCTTGGGGTCTTCCTAATGTTCTCTTCTCCATCAGCCCAGACCCCACTCAGAGTGCCATCCCTTGCTCTAAGCCACCCTGAGTTCTTCTCTGAATTTAAGTAGACCATCCAACTTGGCCATGATAGGCCAAGTAGCTGTCGTTTTTCCCGCAAAGAGTAGACTTCACTATGTCTGTATTCACTCCAGGACTATTTATGTATTAAGCCACTGTGAATATGTTTTCCAGCCTCTTATCCTGCATGGTTTTGAGATCAATGAGCTGATGTGGGAATTTACCAGTTTTAGGGATCTTTGTTTGCTTGTATGGATTTTTTTTTTTTTTTTTTGCTGACTTTGTGTTTAAAGGAAGGATTTCCATCGTCATAAAATATTCTTGATATCTTTAAAAAAGGATAGTATTTTAGGAAAACATATCTATCAACTCAGGGCCCAAGGACTAATTCCTCGCAGCTTCTGCATTTATGTTATTGTGAGATTCGGCTTGCCTTGGCCATGGTACCTCATAAGAGTGTTAAAAGATTCTTCCTCCAAGGGAAGAAGCTGGTGACTGTTGTGATTGCTGCCTGTTTGTTCCTAAGTGCCCCCCAGGTTAGGATCTCATGGCTCGGCAATCAGGTTAGTCCTTGACGGGCTGCTTATGAAATCAAACCCAGAGTCTGCACGGCCCCAGGCTTTGTTCCACTCTTGGAATCGTGGGGGGCAGATTGGAAGAAACATGCAGACGTGAGTATTTTGCTCTCAGCCAATAAAGGAACTCACGTAGCAGATCGTAGGGAAACCATCTTGGAGGAAAAATGAAAAGAAAGTAGTTTGTGAGGAGGAGCCGGGGTTTGTCAACTGGGCCGTGGGGACTCATGCTACCTCCACAGTGACCTTCCTGGAGACAGCAGGAAAGGGGCTGGACCTACGTTTTCCTCATCTGTAAAACAGAAGAAATGGATTTGATCAGTCAGAGCTAGTCTGACACTTCTTTAGCAACAAAATCTTACATTTTCATTTTAATTAAATCTTAGGTTGAACCACACTGTCCACAGAGGATAAAAACGAAGGTGGCTTTGGGGCAGGGTAAGGGGATTCATACCACCCCCTTTCTAAGGAGTCTTAAGAACTAGAGTGACATCCTTAGCTTTATATTTTTAAAGCTCACAATGACTGTTTTATGAAAATTGGATTCATGAGGCTGCCTGCCTGGCCTTGTCAGATCCCCAGTGTGGTTGGTGAGCAGGAGACGTCACCAAGACAAGAGGAAGAATTTAGAGCCAACCCCACATTGAAGGAGATGAAATAGGATGAGTTCTCGGAAACTGACCCATCAGGTGACCTGGGCGTGAATAAGGCAGAATGTGCAGGGATCTGCTCATCAAATGTAACCTGGGATCCTGGCGTCACCTAGCAACCAGCCAGGCCCCAGCCCTGCCAAATCAGATCTGCATTTTTATAACCCCCATGTGGTTGCTGTGCAAGTTGGAGTTCCAGAAAGTGGTTCGAGAAAAAATTCCTTCAAGGCAGATAAGTCTGCGCTAGATTCCCAGATGTTCCACTTGCTGGCATTGACCTTGATCAAATCACTTTCCTCTTCTGAATTTTCTCAGCCACACTGTGGAGACCATAATACGCACCTCACAGAGAGTTCTGTGGGGTGGAGATGCTAGAGGTACAGCTTAGCACCGAAATCATTCCTAAAACGAAAGTCAATGTTTAAGAAAATGAAAGTCAATAGTCACACACACACACACACACACACACACACACACACACACACACACACACACACACACACAGTGGTCAAGGGAAGCGGAAAGGAAGTGAAGAGCAGTTGCTGGGCCACCATGAGGTTTTGGGTGTGAGTTTTCAGTTTTCACTATTCTATCTTTCTTCAGTAAGGGAAATTCACACTTTCTGGAGGGTGGGGAAAGATTTTCTTTTTAAATTGAGTATTTCCAGGAAGAGTGTCCCTGTTTCATAGTTCATGGCAAGAGCATGGATTTTAAATTGAAACAGACCAGATTTTGACTGCCCTCAGCCCTTCCTACCTGTGGGAGGCAGGGCAGGCTGATCAACCTTAGTGTTACTCACCTGTATAATGGGGATAATACAACCTTCCAGGTGTTTGTGAGGATTAAATGAGACATAATATGAAAAGTCTCTGATGCTTTGTTACAAATCCTCCTTCCTCCTTCCTTCTGTGATTATTTTTTCTGTTTACCATAATTAAAAGACCCTCTTTGGTCAAAACTGTGGTTAAAATTATGACATAGGAGCATTCGTTGATTTAACAACACTTGACCAGGTACGCACCACATTCCCGGTGTAATTTCAGGTGCTGAGGGGGCCCCATGACTGGGTTTGTTCATTTTGGTATTGTACGCCCCATCCTGTGGGTTGCACCCGTGCTAGGCACTGCCCACGTGATAGACGTGCAGCATGCCTGACGTCCATTTTTCTGCTTTATTCCCCATCCTGCAGGTTGCAGTGGGGTTCGCTGGCCCATATAGTCTCCTGGGGGTATTAGCAAAGTCTGTGGTCCTTTTGACAGGATTCATAAAACCTTCCCCATTTAGGCTTCAAGGATAAAGCCCATTATGAAAGGTCTCTGCATCCTCTATTTTAAAAGGCCCCATCACCCACACACTTGGCTAAGCAAATTAATAACACAAACAAGACTGACAGTATTTAACCTGCTTAGGAGAACAAACTGTTTCTCTAGGAGCCATTTGCATGCAAACACTGTATGGGCTGCTTTTCAATGATCCTTATCTTTTTATTGAAGCAGGCCCGGCCTGAGCCCTCCTTGGCAGCTCCTTGGCAGCCATTAGTTGGAGCCACTGTTGCCTATGAGCTGGAAAGTCATCAAAAGGCACTTAGTGAAGATGCCCAGTCGTTGGGACGTCCAGTGTTTGACACGGGCTTCTGCCCTAATGAGCTCAGCCAGTAAGTTTTCCTGAGCGGCAGCCAGCCAGGAAGACATTGTGACCGCGTGGGCGTTGCACGTAGTAGGTGATCAGTAAGCAGTGCTGATTTATTTCCTCTGCATCCTGCCTGCACACTCTTTTAGGACCCGTGTTCAGTGGTGTGCTAGCTACCAATTAGCCACCAGCTCTGAGCAGGGGAAAAGCAGAGCCCCAGTCTGCGGTATGTGTTGATTTCCGGGGCGGACATAACCCTACCCTGGTCAATTTCACATGACCGGCATGACAGTGCTAAACACAGGGAAGACATGTGCACCCCTATATTTCTACCATACAGGTAACTACAGGCATAAGTAACTTCCAGGGCAGAGGAGAGTGAAATGTCAAATAACGAGGTGGCGATGCGTTCTGAGCCTTTATCATCTTTGTTTTGAATATCATTTGTTTTATAACAAGTTTATATAATTTAGTTCTTAATACCAGCTGTGTTTCATTGCAACCTGAAGAATTCCAGAGGGTTTAACAGTCGGTTCTGGGGAGTCCTCTGAATTGGCTCCAACACACCTGTTTCTTCCCTATTTGACACATGCACACTCTGGAGCAACACCCCTCCCCCACTCTCCGTCTCCCCTCTCTGTGAACATTCTAGAGCTCCCTGGGGTGTAAGGTTGAGGCTATCCTCTATGGAACTTTGCTAAAATTGCCCATTGGTTTATATTCTGTACCTCAGATTCAGGTTTGGGGGAACCAGATGTAAAACAAAAAAGGAGACTTGGAACTGAGGGTCCATCACTATCAGCAGACATAATGATTCTGAGAATATGCACCAAAAAAGCATAAATAGCCACATTTCTCTGTATAATAAAGTCCTCTCGTGATCCCTGGAGAAGACATGCATTTCGTGGAAGAGTTGTAGGATCGGAGGCCAGAGAAAGGGAGGACAGGAAAGAGAAAAGAGGGCTGAACCACATGGGAATGTAAAACGATGACAACAACATAAACAGCAATAACAAAACATGACCCACAAGAACCTAACGCTCAGGAGAGTTGGCTCCGTGTCCTATGCCTTATGTGCATGATATTCTGGGGACATCAGGGGAAGGGGGTTGTGGTCAAGGTCTGGGATGTCACATGCATCAGCGAGGAAGCGCTGACCCCTTCACAGGATGAAGTATCTGTGCAGGACCCTTCTCGGCCAGAGGACAATAGGTAAACATGTTCGTGGCCCAGCCCCCTTCTTGAGGCACTTGGGTGGGGGGCACCAGGCTTCCACCAATGGTGCCTAAAGGGTGGAACCAATTCCACTTGGCTGCCACAGGATAGGGCACTTCAGTTGACATCTGAGTTTCCCATTGTGAGTATTCGAACTGGAAAGGGTCCACAGAAAGTATCTAGTTACCAGGAGGAAATGATAGTTCAGACAGGTAAAGTGACTTACCCGAGGTCCCCAAGTAGTTGGGGGCCGAACCAGGGCTAGAACTCAGGTCTCTGACTCCAGTCCTGGGCCTTTTTAGTGCCCCTCACTGTAGACCTTGCTTTATCTTTACAGTGAAGACAAGTGTACCTACGTACAATGCGTTTGCCTGGTGACTTAGTTCTGAGTCATTCTGCGTATTTTCCTTCTGTGTGTCTGCTTTGTTTTTGTCCTGTTTTTGTCTGTTTGTTTGTTTGTTTGTTTGTCCTCATTTCAAGGAGAAAACTTAGAGAGAGAGGAAAAAAACATCCCCTTTGAAGTGCTTTACTCATGACACATTTCCCATGTGGCTGCACAAGGCAGCTTCCAGAAGCCTGGACCACTCAGTTCCCATTAGAGCCCCGGGAGGTGAGGGGCACCTTGATAAATGGATCTGGGGTTGTCATTACTGTGGTGAGGCTGGTTTTCAAAGCAGAACGTGGCTGGCCTTCGCGTGGGTCTACTCAGAAAGCTCTCTCCCCACATCCGAGCCTGTGCCTACGTGTGACAACAGGCCAGCCAGGTCAAGGGGAAAGCTTTGCCACCATCTCCGGGTTAAGGGGATGGCATGCTGAGTGTAACCGGTGTTGGTTGGGGTCCTTGAGCCCTGATCCTGGCCTGTGAGCAGCAGCTCCTCTCAGTTAGGAAAAGATGAAAAGGCCCATCTGGGAAGCTGGCCATGGCTTGCCAGCCGTGTCCCTGGGAGGTGGGCTTAGGATGGGGCAGGAGAGGGAGCAGAGCAAAGCGGGCAACCTCCTTCTCCCCCCTGGGAAGGGCTTGGGCAGGAAGGAGGGGGAAGCCATGGGGAGTCGTGGAAGGTGTCTGGCTCCTTCCTTGCTGGAGTCCCTGGGGCCACTGGGAAGGCTGTCAAACGTTCAGATGGCAAAGCTGGAAGGGACGGCATGACTGAGCTCCCGAAGGGATGGCAGTGACTAGAGGTACCAGTGGGGTCTAAGAAGGTGAGACTCAACAGAGGTAAATGTGAAGGCCTGTTCTTCTCCAGGCAAAAGCGGATAAACGATTCATGACAGCATAATGCATGTGAAAGACAACTCGTGTCACAGTTTTCTGTCACTCCCCTTTGAAGCATCAGCAGGGTCACACGCAGGCCTGGAACCCCAGGGAGTTCAGAGGCAGCTTGCATAGGCCGCATGTGACCGGAAGGAGGGCGCCCCCTCTTTCCAGCTGCCCCCGGGCGATGGGTGGAGAAGCGCATGCCGGGGGCGGCTCAGGCCTGGTGGGAGTTACCCCAGGTCGTTTGTACCAAGGTAGGGAAAAGCCTGCGTCACAGCCCTGGGGGTGTGATGGTGACATCAGTGGAGACAAGCGGAGTGAGGAGAGGGGCACCTATCTGTAGGAGGGACACAGAGGCTGCAGCCAGAGGAGGTATGCAAGGTGAGTGTCACCTAAACGAGACCATGGCTGGGCATGCAACAGGGGGGCCCTTCACCCCTGTGTGTAGACCGTGCACACTTAGTAAGTGTACACGGAGAGTGAAGCGTGTCCAAAAGGGAATGACCACGACACTTGAAGGTCTATCCTAGGAGGCCATGATGGTGAAAGAGAGATTTAGGGGCGCCTGCTGGGAGAATCAGCGAGAGCATGCGTGCACAATGCTAACACATTGCCTGGCACGTAGTAGGTCTTCAGCTTAGGTTCATTCCACATCTCTCCCTTCTGAGACACCTTCTGGGTCTAGAACAGGCATGTGACTTTGGCATCAGGGTCTAGCCAGGAGCATGCTGGGCTTCAGGTTGTTGGAGAGGAGGTAGACAGGACAGAGTAGAGCTCAGAACGGGCCCTTGGGGTTCGGGTATGGGGGACGGTGTTGAGCAGAAGGCAAGCAGGCCCTTTCTCGGGAACCATTTACCTGTGTGGGTACAGAGATGGGCCACTTGTGGGTGTTTGGAGTTCAAGACGCACCGAGAGGATTCTGTCAGACCGTCTCTTTTTTCAAGATGACAGGCGGTGGGTTTCATTGGTCCTTGTGTGTCTCATCAGTAACTATCTGACATCTCTGTGAGGTTCCTCCTCATTCTCTGACCTCAGACCCTGCCTACTCTGCCACCTGCCCTCGTCTTTTCTTTGTCCTGTTCAGCAGTGTTTGGAGGATGGCTGGTGACTGAGGAAGCTGAGGGGCTCAGGGTCCCCCTGCCCAAGACTACCCAGGTAGTCACTGACAAAGACTTGAAATCGATTTCCTGACCCTAGTATTCCTTACCTTCCCCATCCCTCTTTTCCTACATATCAAAACTGTGCCTTGCTTTCTCAGCCCCTCTCTCAGATAAACATTGTGCCTCAATTTACTACATTTGATGCCTCCCAGGACTGGAGACAATAGAGCCAGATGAACCCACGTTTGAGGCAACTCCTAACACCCGGGGCTAGTGAATGATCTTGCATTTCCCGCTAAGTGACTGACCTTAGAAGTACCGGTAAGTGAGAGAACAAGGTCTCTAAGCCCCGGGATTGTGTGCATTCTTGAAATGGTGACTAATCGCTGGAGAGCTTCTGAAGGTGCTCCCAAGCATCCTCTGTCGTGGCCACCTGAATGCTGGGTGCTCTCCACAGGAACAGTGCGGTTCCTTCCAATACCTAAGTATCTTGAGAACAGAACTGCGGCTTGGGGCCGCTGTGTACCTTGACACGGGGCTCGGAACAGAGTAATTACTCAGTAGACGTGACTCGAATGAAGGATGACATGAGTGAATATCAAATCCAGGAGCATTTAAAGATGAACATGGAGCTCAGGGAAGCAAGGAAATTGCTAGAAACAATCATCCATGATGGCCATTGTTTGCACAAGTGCAGCTGGGCAGACAGATGTGTCTCCAGCATGCTAATGCCAGTGTGAAGCACACTCTTCTTGTTTTGGTAATCTCTCTCATTTTGGAAACTTGAAGCCACTAAATGTTTCCATTCTAATGAGGTTTCCAAAAGGAGAGGAAAAGAAAAATGTCTGAATAATCGGGGTTTCTGTCATGCTGGGCTAGAAACAGCATGGAACCCAGACCTAACTTGGTGTCTATAGTTGGCTCTCAAAAGAGACAGGGAAGTCACTTGTAGGAAGATGCTGATGGGGTAAGAGCATATGAGGCCTACAGCTTTTGGTGAGGGTCTGAGAGGACCAGATTTTTTTATCTGACTGTGAAAAGTGTCAGGGCATGGTAAGGACAAGAAGTGATAGACCAACGTCACCAGGGAATGGTAACAACAGGAAGTGATAAATGACATCTCCAGGGCATGGTAATGACAGGAAGTGATAAATGACATCTCCGGGGCATGGTAAGGACAGGAAGTGATAGACCAACATCTCCAGGGCATGGTAAGGACAGGAAGTGATAGATGATGTCTCCAGGGCATGGTAAGGACAGGAAGTGATACAGCACTGACACTCCAGCATTATCTCCACTGGAGCAAGGAGTTAGGAAGGCAGAGAGGGTGGGCAGTGATGGAAATGAGGCTGGGGAAACATCGTCCTAGGTAGATGGAAGGCCAAGGGTGGAGGGTCATAGGAGATCATCAGGAGGCCATTTGGAGAGATCCAAGAGAAGAATGGCATAGCTCAACTAGGGAGTTAGTCATAGAGATGGAGAGGGTAGACCAGATGTATACTATTTTAGAGGACGGATTGGGTCTGTGTGGAAGAGGAGGGGCATAGTTGTGGTGTGGGATGGGAGGGATCAGAAGGGCTGTCTGCGTTCTCTCTGGAGAGCTGGGGTGGGCACCTCACTTTATCTCACTGAGTATGCGTCACAAGTCTGTGGGCATCTTTATTTCAAAAATCTTCAAGTGGAAAAACTGAGGTTCAGAAAGATAAAGTATCTTGCTAAAAGTCATATAGCCCACAAGGAGAGTCTGGATTCAAACCCAGATCCATATAAATAGCGGGGGCCTGTTAGGGTCAGTCCAGGAAAGGAGGAAGGCAGGGGAGCACGTTTGGCAGTCCCAGACCCCAGTGCCTGGCTTGCTTCACTGTGTGTGCTAGCTTTGGTGAGCCCCAGGCAGTTCAGTTCCATGAGAATGTGGGAGCTTCCATTCCCATGAAATGTGTGGAGAGGGAATCTCAGAGCTATAACAGCCCCCATCCAAATAGAAAAGCTGGGGTAGCTCAGCAGGTTAAGCACTTGCCTTGCAACCATGAGGTCCAGGGATCAAATCCCTGCCCCAGCCCGTGCAAACCCACATGCCGAACTGGTGACCACTGGGATGGCGGCAAAGGTTCTCGCCTCCCATGTAGGAGGGCCTCAGTTTGTTCCCGCCCCTCATGGCCCCAGAGCCACCTGTGTGGAATGAAACTATGTCACATCTAATGATGCACAACTGTGGAGACTGCTCTGGGCCCTCCCCCTTTCTCTCCCTCTCTCTCTCACCTTCTCTCAAAAATAATAAAAATAAATCTTTAAAAGAAAATAAATAGAAGATCTTGGACCAAATAAACCATGGCCCCACACTTTAATGTGTGCACCCTAATGGGGCTGGGGACATAGGATTTGCCTCCAGTCCCTCTAATGCCCAGACTCTTGTTCTAACCTCTTGTCCTGTTAAAGGGTTTATCCTAAAAGACTTGGTTATAAGGCGGCTTTACCTACCTCTGTTTCATCAATGCCAAATGCATGTTTTCCCCCATTTTAATTTAACATCTCTAAAATGAGGGCGTGAAATATAATCATGACTATAATAGTTTAATTGACGGCTTCCCTTTTTTAGTAGCTTATATAATTATAATGTCTGACAATTAGTTGTGTCTGAGACATAATGAAATGTTATAGCATTTCTTGGTAGAATTAACCAAAGATGATGTGTTTGATGAATTCCAAATATATTGTAATAATGACAGCTGCCTACAATGTATATTTTAATAATGACAGTTACTCCAGGCACTGTGTTATATGGAGTAATAAAAATAACAGTCATATTAATACTAATAATTGCTAACATTTATCAAACACTAGCCTAAGCTTTTTATTATCTCCATTTTACAGATGGAGAAACTGAGACAATATACTCTTATAACAACTCTGTGAAGTTGCGTAATTATCCCCACAGTGAATGCAAGGAATTGGAGGACCTGCAAGGTTAAGTTACTTCACCAAAGCCACACAGCAGTAAATGGTGTAGCCAAAATTTTAACGTATTCCATGTCTCACACTGAGGACTCTCAAGTCCCTTATAAAATGGCGTAGCATTTGCATATGACCTACACACATGCTTCCTTATACTTCAAACCACCTCTAGATTTCTTAAAATACCTAATACTCTGTAGGTGCTCTATAAATGGTTGTTAGACTGTATTGTTTAGGCTGTAAATTTTAGGGCATAATGACAAGAAAAAAAACTCTGTAACTGTTTGTACAGACACAACCATCGTAGGCCTAACTACATAGCACATGTCAGCAACCATGTAACTTTTTTTTCTAATATTTTCAATTTGTGGTTGGTTGGAGCCACAGATGGAGAACCCACAGATAAGAGGGCCAACTGTACTGTAAGAAGCAGTGTTTTTACTCTCCTCTACGAGCATAAGCTGAGAAGGAAAGAGGTAAGAAGCTAGCATCTGATGAATGCCTGCTACTTGCCAGAATTCTGGCGCTTTACACACTTGGTTCTCTTTTAATCCATATGACCATCCTGTGAGGTAGGTTTAGAAGGTCCCTTTATTCCCCAGTTAATGGGAACCAATGACTCTCTATTTAAGGGAAATCTGCTGACAAGAGGAACCAAAACTCCATACCAAACAGCAAAGAAAAATATCTTACTAGCACTTGATCACGCGCACACACACACAAAAGTAATTAAAATACAGAAATCTGTTTATTGCATCTCATACTCAACAAAATTTAGGTTATAATTGCAACGATACTCTAATGGTTAGAATAAACAAAGACTGAAGCAAGTGTTCATTTGGGGGTGTATTTTCCATGCCAAAAAATTGTTATATGATAATCCACTATGACTTCACATTTTATTTTCTCAACATTTTGGGGAAGGATTATATGAGACTTTTAATCCTTTCTGGTGTCCATTGATTTGTCTCTAATTGTTCTGGTAAGATGTTCACTGGGTGGCTTTGCTGTACTTAGAATAGCTCTCCATCATCATGAAATCCTGAATCTATTGTAAGCTCCGCCTTTTGACTTTGCACACGGTCCACTTTGGCCATTTATTGGACGCTGTCACCGATGGAAGTTGGGGGCAGAGACGGACATGCAAACCCGTGCCCATCAAGGATGTTTGCATGGAGACGTCACTAGCAAAGTGATGTCTGGTTGGGAGGACTTTTGCTCCTCTGTGCCATCTCTTAGCCACGCAGCCCGGGATAGAGAATAAGATAGCAGCCATCCCTTGACTTGTCACTCCTGCATCATAGATGGCAAACAGAGGTTCAGAAAAATAAACCTGCCTGAGGTTATCTGGCTTCCAGGTGGTGAGCCAAGACTCAGATCCTGGCTACCTAGTGCTAGTTACTGATGACTGCATTAAAGAATACAAATTAATTAATTAATTAAATTTAAAAAACTACCACAAACTTAGCATCTTAACACAACACAGGTTCATTAACCTCTGTTTCTGGGCTCGGGGGTCCAGGCAGCGGACTTGGGTCTTACGCTCGGGGTTTCTCACAGGGGCTACAGTGAAGGTGTCGGCCGGGCTGGGGCCGTGAGTGGAGAAGGATCCTCTTCCCGGCTCCCTTCTGTGGCTCTTGGAAGAATGTATCCCCATGAAGGCTGTTGGACTGACAATCTTGGTTCCATGCTGGCTGTTGGCTGAAGGTCACAGTTAGCTCCATAGAACATAGGCCTCTCCAGCAAGAGAGAGCGGGTCTCCTAGCCAGGCGGCAGACACGGTCACAAGAGTGGCATCCCGCTTTTACTGCATCCCACTGATTAGAAACCTGCCCCAGGTCCCAGGCACCTATCAGAGGGAACTGACCGTGTGTGTGCATAGCAGGAGGCAAGGTTCACTGGCGACCACAGCTGGACGCCAGCACCTGCACTCCTTCCCTTTCGGTACCGGCGACGGTGGCGGGTGTTTGCAACATGAAGACGACGCTTATGCGATAACCTCGCCTCACTTTGTAGCACCCCCTGCCTTGGAAGGTAACTCTTGGAAGGTGAATAGACTCTTTGTTGGCATCCTGGCTGCTGTCCCCTTACACGGTCCTGACGGGTGGGAAGTGCATACACGTGATGAGGTCAATGCCAACGAGCGGGGGAGGGCCATGGGGGGCCAGATTGACCCTGACGTCTCTCAGCACGGATCAGAGGCATGACGTGCTCTGCAGAATCAAAAAGGCAATCATTCGGGGATGGCCCGTTTCCACGGGCTTTTCCCAGATTCCCACTGTGTCTGCGGCTCAGCCTGACCCCTGCGTCTCACTACAGCCTGAACTAAGAGGCTGATGGCTCCTGTCTCTAGCCTCCAGGGAGACAAGAATGTGACCTGCCAGCGCTTGAATAGTATCTCCCTTATCTGGAAGTGTCACGCAAAGACGGGGCAGCGGGGCTGTTGTATATTTTATCTGAGGCTCTGGTTAGTGTGGAGGAGGTCAGAGGTGTGGGGCAGAGCTGTTTGGTCTGGAGACGGCTGATCAGGCAGAAGATTCTACCCTTCCTAACCCCCCACACGCCCCCCCAAATAACTATGGGCTTCTTTTAGAGGCTGGATGGATCTGAGAACACCGATAAGAAGGGGCCCTGCAGAAGGAGCCAAACGGTGACTCAGACGGGTGTAGAGGGTGCATCACGGGACGCGGGCAGCCTCGTGCTGGGGCTGCTTTTGAATCCTACTTGGTTTACCCATTCTAAATAGGCAACCCCAGGTCTGACGAAATGGCAGCAAGTTCCATGAGCCACGTGGGATCAGTCATAGGCCTGCCCCACCCAAGCTAACGCTCACCCCTGCAAGAGCTAACGGGCATTGGTCTCTGTGCGGTGCCCAGCTTGTTACAGAGCCTGCGAGCACTGTCTCGCTCGTGTCTCACAACAGCCCTGAGTGAGAAGCCATTGCCATTACCATTTACAGATGAGGAAGTGGCCACCGAGGTGGTCAAAGTGACAGAGCTGAGATCGGAACTCAAGTCTGTTTGCCTAGAAGCTCTTCCAGGCCTTCCTCACCAGGGATGTGGGCTGGAAGCCTGAACCCATAAATAATGGTCCTCAGATCACCTTACTCAGCCCCCTGTTGTCATGGATGCTGACCCTGAGGCCTGGGACAAGGAAGGAACGTTTCCAGGCTCCTAGGAAAGTTGGCAGCAGCTGGAAGTGGAGCTGAGCTGGGCAGCTTCTCAGCTCATCCCTGGGGCTGGGCACGGTGATTCCCAGGTGCCCTTGAGCTGACTCCTAGGGAACACGGAAGTCCCTGGCCCACAGTAGGTGCTTTACGGCCAAGGCCTTTCAGATGGGGAACAGCAGGGTCCTGATGTCGTCTGTGGGGTTTGGTCTTCTGCTCAAGACCGGGCGACTCATTATGACATCAGCCAGCGCCTGCTCTGTCAGAGGGTGCAGCTCTGCCCTCGCCTGGCTGGGGAGTTTCTGAATGTCCCCTTTCAGGACAGACAGACAAGGACCCTCAGGAGGAGAGTCCAGTGGAGCGAGCTGCTGCCTCCCTCCCTCGGTCTAGGAACCGTGGGAGCTGCAAGCACTGAAGCCTGCCCCGGAGAAAAGTGATGGTGGGGTCTCGGGGAGCCTTGCTCCTGGGAGTCGAGGTGGGGAGGGGGTGCCCTCTCACAGCTGCATCGAGGGCCCTCAGCCCTCCCTCCCCACTCTCCCACTAGCCCTGCCCTGCCTGCTCTCAGGTGCTCACACAAGTCCCCACGGCCATGCTCAGCCCCGGGTCGGGTCCCAGCAGCTCTGTCCCCTGTCCCCCCTCGGTAACCTGCCACCGGAGCCTGGAGGCTGGTTCCTCTGTAAAGCAGGAATGCAAGTGTAAGGGTGACAATGCCCCTGCCTCACAGCGTGGCTCTTAGAAGTCAAACAGGGCACAAACGATAGTCTTAGATGCTGGGGTGTTCTCCATCCTCTGTGGGACATGTGGGAGGGGGGACATTGGGCTGGAAAGCCTGGTCTGTCATGGTGGGGAAGCCCAGGGCCCACTGCGGTCCCTCCCTCACTGGTGCCTGTGCTGAGCCCTGGCCCCTTCTTGGCCGCCGCCCCACACACGTTAGGCATCCAAGGGCCTGAGATGGAAGCACTGGTCCCCGCCCTGCTTCCCTCGGGCCTTAGACATGAGACACACCAAGTGCCACTACCAAGCAGCTCCCGCCCAGCCAGTGCCCTCTCCCCGGGGCACCCCTGCCTTGCGTGGTAGATGGCAGAGGCGGCGGGTGGAAGTGTGTAGGAGACCGTCTGGTTTAAGGGCATCGTCTGAGACCCTCGACCCTGACTGGCCTCATTTGCCTGGACAGCCAGGAGAATGCAGATAGAAGGGCAGCTACTGGCTGTCCCCCAAGATCCTGCCACCAACCCTGGCTCTCTCCTGCACCTCCCAGGAGGGAGGGGAAGTTGCTGGGCTGGAGCAGAGCAAGGAGGGGCAGGTGTGAGAAGAGTGGATGAAAGAAAAGGTGGAGGGAGGAGAGAAAAAGTCAGGGAAGGGGGGACAAGGAGAGAAAAGTGGGGTGAAGGCCCCAGGGCAGAACAGCAACATGACGGAAGAAGGAACATAGGGATTGGTGAGGTTTATGCCTTGATGGGGTCGGGGTTGCGGGCTCCGCCGTGCATTTGCTGCCCCCTGCTGGCTCCGTGCCGATCCTGCATGCTCCCTGCCGGTGGGACGCAGGCTCACGTGGTGTTTGGGTGACTGGTTAAGCCTGAATTATTCCCTCTCCTGGCTCTAAAGTCACAGACTAGCAGGGCCGACAGGGGTTGAGATCTCCAGCCCCGACCTCTCTCCCCGACGCTTTAAACTTGCTTTTTGATCAGCCTGCTGGCTCCTTCCACTTGGGATTTCAAACTCAGCGCGTCCACAGCACAGTTTATCTTCACCGTCTTGCTGGCTCTGTGCACAGACACACTCCTGATGGCTGTGACCTGCGCCCTGTCCACCCTGTCACCCACCCCGACACCCTGCAGCTGCTCCCCTTGCTCAGCCTCCATGTCCCATTCATCACAAATCTGGCCGAGCCCACCGGGAAGACTCTGTCTCATGGGACCCTGGTCTTCTCCTCAGTTCAGCCCCCATCCTCTCCATCAGCCAATGACAACAGCTTCCTGACCACTGTCCTGGCAACGCGCAGTCTCTATCAACATACATGTAGGTATGGCTATAGACATAGTAGGGATACGGATGTGGAGAGCTATATTTACATTTTCTGCAGAATGAAGTCCAGTCTCTTCAGGGCACCTGCAGAGCAGCCGGGTCATGGAAGGATCTAGGAGCCAGACATGATGGGCACCGACAAGGCCTTTGCCAGAGGAGGAAGGGGCTTGTAGGGAAGGTGGGGGAGTTGGCAGCAAAGAGGATCAAGACAGCACCGGGGCTCAAAGAGCTTGAGGAGGTGCCATCATTCAGTATGGCCGGCCTGGGATGGGGAAGCAGCCGCAGACGAGGCCATGAGCAGGGCAAGGCCAGATCACGAGAGGTCCACGGCCCTTGTTAATGGAGAGCAAACCAAGTTCTGTGTCCGTGCATGATGCACTCTCCATGGGCACATGTTCACAGTGCTTAGGGGGCCAGAGTCCAGGTCAACCCACACGAGCTGGGGAATGTCCTGGATACAGTGGGATGTAGGGTCAACCCAAATGTCCTTCCAGCCTCTTGGCCACAGCCTCTTGGATGCTTCCGATCCTGCTCCTAAACATGTGGTGGACACTCAGACCATAACCTGAACTACACCCTCCCCTAATGATCCATTCTCTGTCTCCTCCACTGGACTAAGAGGTCCTTGAAAATGAGGGCTAGGTTTTCTTTATGTTTGCATCATTGAAACCACTGCTATGCCCGGGACAAAAGAGGCACTAGATATATTTATATTAAATCATAACAGAAGAATAGCTAACACTTCATGCAGGCTATCTATCTACCAGGCATCCTTCTAGTCACCTGACATGTATTTCTTCATTGAATAATTGAGGACTTCCATTGAATTCATTTTACAGATGAGGAAGCGAAGACGCAAAAAAGGTTGTGTAAATTGCCTAAAATGATAGATTATAAGAGGAGTGATAGGATTCTAATCAAGGTCTTATCTTCAAAGTCTCTAAGTAAATGAAGTAATTTGAGAGAACTAGAGTTAGGATTTGCGGAATCATCTGAGAGGGACTAATTTCCCTGTACATTTCCCAAGGGCCTCGCTGGTCAGTGATGAGTGTGTGTCTGGGAGAACCCCAAGTTCCATTTGCAGGATCCTATGCAGATAATAGAACAGTCCCTCATCCATTATCTATGATCACTAGGCACATTCATTATTCCCACTCTATGGACATGACCGCTGGGGGCCCCAAAGTCCATGAACTACTTCAGATCATAGAGAGAGCCAGAGCCTCCTTTGAGCCTCTGTGTTTGGATTCCACACTCTGGTCTTTTGGCTGACAGCACAGTTATCCTGATGTTAATCATTTCTTCTGATGCTTTTCTTCATCTCTACAATGGAAGCAGTCCTATCAGCCTTGGGAGGTGGTTGTGAGGATAAGGAGGTGGGAGGTACTGGGTGTTAGTAGACGTTACCATCATCATTGTCATCATCGTCATCATCACCATCATCATCATCATCATCACCTGAGAAGATTTGCAATTCGGGGTAGCAGATTTCAAGCATGGGTCACAGTCACAGATTTAAGGTAAAATTGTCAAACACAGGAAGGTATTGAAAGTCTTGTGCAGGTTCCTAAACAGAGCTGGAAATGGAGATTCAGGTCTGCAGATCAGGAGGTCTATTAATCAGAACAATATGGTCAAGACCCCCTTGGGTCACAGCTAGGACTCAGGTTCCCAGCCAAGGCCAGGAGCAGACATTCTCAAGCCTACTTACATCATGGTCCTTCTCATCACACCAAGAGGTGGCCTTCTGTTTGTCAGGACTGTGAGTGCATGAAGACATTCATTGTTGAATTCCAGCTCTGTGTCCCTACTGCGTGCCATATTAATATTGGATGAGTGACTGAATGGATGAATGAGCAAGTGGACACTCACACCAGCAAGCCAAAAACACGTGGAGTAGGGCGGAGAGCCAGATTGCATAGAGTAGGGGAGCATGGGTCTATGGTACCAAGCCCCACCCATGGACCCCGAAGATTCCCTCTTGGGCTCCCAGGGAACCTGATGTTGACCATTGAGCCATAGATGTTCCACCAAGAGAGGAGAACCATTTGCCTTTGTTGAAACAATAAAGCATGTGCGGGGCGTGCGCGTGCGCGCGCGCACACACACACACACACACACACACACACCGTGCATAAAGATAATCGTTTCAAAGAGTTCTTTGCAGTTTGCTTGTGCCTGAGGCAGGGGCATGAACCAGCTGACCCGTCCACAACTTCCAAAGGGCTAGCATCCTGCCTCATTGAGCCTGGTGGCTCCTATTCTTTCTCGTGTGAAAAACGCTTTGTATAATAATTTCGAAAACAATTCTGAAGAGCCCCAGTTGAAAGAGGCTGTTTGCTGCAAGAACCGATGACATAAAAATCATCTAAGAGGACTTCGCTGAATGTACCAGTCTTGAAATGAGTCTGTGTTTTCTTTACCCTGAGACTATTTCCTTATATTTGAACATCACAGTCCTGTACGTGTAGGACACATTATTCATTTACTCGCATTCTTGCTGATTTACTGAAGTATGTGGGGTAACGTTTGGTCTGCTGGGCATCTACCGTCCTCAGGGTTGGGACTAGATGATCTAGTATGAATTCTAATTGACTAACTGATTCTACAAACGAGCTGGTAAAGCGATGTGTGCACAGTGCCTGCGCTCTCTCAGCCTGGTTGGCGTTAACTGGAATATTCATCCCTCACAGGTTTGTTAGGAAGTTAAATGGGATAACACAGGGCATGCCCATGTCTCATGGAGGCCCTAGCTTCATCTCATTGTCACCTGTCCCTGTGAGCCCGGGAGCAAGCCAGGGCTTGACGCTTCCTGAGTCCCCTTCTTCCTTCCCCTCTAGGTTCCTGATCGTCCTGGGGTGCTTGATTCTGGCCGTCCTGACCACGTTCAAGGAGTACGAGACTGTTTCGGGAGACTGGCTTCTATTGCTGGTGAGACCCCGGGCCCATCATGGTGCCACTGGGGGAGACGCCTCTGGTGGGGGCCAAGGCACGGAGGCTGCCCTTGGGGGTAGCTGCCCAGCTGCTTCTGGCTTCCTGGACTCTCCGCTAAGTTCAGGCCCAGGAGAAAGCAATGCCTGGATCTGGTCAGGTCTGCTGTGGGCACAGGGGGCATGGGGAATACCATTCTTATTCCAGATTAGAGGTGAAGGGACATAAACCAAGTCGGAGCAAACACCAGGACACGTAACGTACGCTGTAAAAGAGCTTCGCAGCCCTGGTCCCCTGGAAGTGAACGCACAGGCCTGTTCCATTCCAAAGCCTGCGTCTGCTGTTTCTCCCTAAACCCTGAGTATCTCTCACTTCGTTCAAGGCCAAGCACCAAATCCCATTTCTACATAAAGCTCGAAGTCCTCCCTCCCAGGGCCTCTGCCTCTTTTCACTCCGTTCTCCTTCCGCTGCTGTGGTAGAGAGAGAGGCTGCGGCTAGCATCCTTTGTCTCCTCACATGCGCGACCGAAATATGTGAAAATGTAAGGTGAGCTGCAAATGCCCGTGGGCTGGGCGCAGCCTCCTCTACGACAGGCAGAGATGAGCCCCCACCCCCAGGAAGGGCGGGGGACAGCTCTGGTCACTGGCCCTGTGAGTGTGACACCCTGGCTGTGATAGGAGTCAGCCAACCTCTTGAACGTGACACCCCGCCCTTCACCCAGGGAACAGGTGCCAGCCTCGCAGTTAGGGGGTCACAGGAGACCAGAGTCTGCCTCACACCAACAAGCTGTCGTTGGTGCCAGAATCAGCAGGTTCCTTCCAAGGTCAAGTGTGTCTATCATCTGCGCTGGGACCCGAGTGGGGTGAATCCTGGGAAGACATCCAGTTCTAAGAACCAGGTTTCTGGGGTCCCTAAGGAGCTGCTACAACTCCCCAGGGTCCCAGGGAGACCAACGAGGAGACAGGGCGGCAACGGTGTGGGTGTCTGATCAACAAGGGAGTAAGGCCATTGCCTCAGGAAATAGCACGGTGCTTACGATGAGGACGTGGGCTCTGAGCCAGGTTCCCAGCCTGGGAGTCTTTGTCACTTCGTAGCCTTGAGAAACGTGTCTGGCCGTTCCTTGCCTTGTTTTCTCAAAATGTAAGACGAGGATAATGTTATGGAAACCCCGTGCCTGGGCCTGGTAGCCTTGCTCTGTAACCACTGGCCGCAGTCGGCATACCAGGGACCAGGCACTGGTGGCACCAAGATGATTTCACGGATGCTCACCTCTCCTTTCAACCCAACTGTGCTTCTTGGGAGCTTTCCCTCCATGAAAGGGATTTTTTTCTTAATGATTCACTGGAACAGAACTATAGAAAAAAGAGCAGGTAATCAATTTGCAAGGCTTAATGTCAGGGACACTGAATGTTCCGGGCAGCGCCCGCCTGAGCGGAGGTGCCCACCTGTTCTCTCTCGTCCATGACTTCAGAACTGCAGGCTAGACACCGCTGGTTCCGACGCCGGCCCCGGTTAATCAGTGTCTCTCCATCTGTACTTCAACGCAGGAAACATTTGCTATTTTCGTCTTCGGAGCCGAGTTTGCTTTGAGGATCTGGGCTGCAGGATGTTGCTGCCGATACAAAGGCTGGCGGGGACGGCTGAAGTTTGCCAGGAAACCCCTGTGCATGCTGGGTAAGCCCTGCCCCCCACGCATCCAGGGGGGACCTTGTGCCCTCCTTTTGGTGCATTATATCTCAGAGCGGAATTTAGGTGGACGCTATTTTGGGGGGAACTCCAGGGCCTCTCCCCTGCCCTCCATGAGGAAGGGCCGCCGGAATCCACCTTCCCGGCCCTCTGCTCACGGTGAGTCCACGTAAGAGCAGTGGTTCTTCATTGGACCGGGTCACGCTTGGCATTTGGACTGTGAAGGAGCCACTTGGCTGCTGGATGTCGATCGGGCATCTCCAGTCTCTAGACTAGTAGCACCCCCATCGTTGTGACAGCCCAGATTGCCCACACGTTAGGGGTGGGAGGCGTGACCCCACTGCGGGCTGAGAATTGGCTCTGTGGGGCCACGTCGTGCCCATTTTCCAGAGGAGGAAACTGAGGCTCACGGAGCTGAGTCGTGTGCCAGTCACACAGGTCATGAGCCGCCCACTCCACCCTAGCACCCGGGGCTGGAAGCACCTCCCACCTGTGCCCTCCCCTGCCACACTGATGTCACAACTGAACACAGCGGTGCTTGGCACACGCTCGTGTGCTGGCAGCCGGCCAGCGCCTGGGATGGCTCCAGAGCAGGTCCGGACAGCAGTGGTCAGCGGCCCTTTGTCCTCTTTCCCAGATATTTTCGTGCTGATTGCGTCTGTGCCCGTGGTCGCTGTGGGCAACCAGGGCAATGTCCTGGCCACCTCCCTGCGGAGCCTGCGCTTCCTGCAGATCCTGCGTATGCTCCGAATGGACCGGAGGGGCGGCACCTGGAAGCTTCTGGGCTCCGCCATCTGCGCCCACAGCAAAGTAAGTGCCACGCAGAAGCCACCGAGACCACGTGGGCTCCTTACCCACCTGTGTTGTGTCCCCAGGGTGGTCGTGCTGCCACCACTAATGATGACTAGGAGAGACAGGGAGAGAGAAGGGCATAAGCAGGTCGATGCAAGCGACCTGTCACTCAACGCTGTGTGATGTTCAGGCCCACGTACCCCTGGGTTCTTGGGAGGATGAACCCTGCTAATGCGAGGCCGGGAGAGATGCAAGGGGAAGGTTCCAGAGTCACACAGTCTGGTTTGAATACAAACTCAACTCGTGTGACATTGGAGATGACTTGTAACCTCTCTGGGTCTGGTTTCCTGCATTTGTGAATTGCAAACAATAACGCACTCACCTTGTCAGTGAAAAGCACTGGGGGTGCACCTGGCTCATAGAGATGGTTCACTTGCTCGTTATCAGTGCCTAGAGCAGGGGTCTCCATACTACGGCCCACGGGCCAGATGCGGCCTGCAAGGCCCTCTCATCCAGCCCGCAGAGACCTTTTTATCTACGGGAAAAAATTACGGAAATTTACGCGTATCCTGCCAAGATCAGCCGCTTACCTTTTCTACTTCTGTTCACAGTCGATGAGATGATAGAACTGCTGTTTGATAGTTAATGCGGCCCTCGGGCTGAAAAGTTTGGAGACCCCTGGCCTAGAGCGTTGGGGAAGCTCACCCCCGGAGTGGGGCATTATTGTGTTCCCGTTACAGTAAGTAAGCAGATACAGAAAGAGGATGGGACCTTCCCAAGGTCACACAGCGGGACACACACCCGGGTTGTCCCGCTCCAGAGCCCACGGTCGGTGGTTTGCTGCTGGTCACTGTGGAGCTCAGCGCTCCACGGGAGGTCTGAAGCCAGGACAGGTGGGACTTGATCTGACCCCCTCCCGTGCACTGGAGCAAGCGTGGCAGAGTCCAGGGTGTCTGGAGCCATGGGCCGTGGTTCTCCTTCCTGTTGTTAGCTCAAACGTCTGGTACCACTTCGTTTTAACATCCCTACCTTAGCTGACCCTGGAGAATGAACGAGAGAACCTCAGCTCAGGCCAGTGTCGGAGAAATCAGAGCGGAGGACCCCCAGGGTGGGTGTGGTCCAGGGGAGCTTCGAGATGAAGCGTGAGGGGGCCGTGTTACAGACTTAGACGTTTGCAGTTAGGATAGGCCAGTAGGATAAGCCAGGCTCTGCTCCGGGAACAAGCAAGCCCTGGAGTGCCCGTGACCTGGCACAGAAATGCTGTTGTCTCCTCATTCACAGCGTCTGATGTGGACTGGGTGGCCCTTGTCTGTCTTGAAAATGACTCTTGAGTCACCAAGGCAGGGGCAGAAGGTCCTGCAGCGCCCTCCACAGTGGACTTAAGGAGCAGCCAGGAAGTTGCTCCGATCTCTCCCCTACGTTGGCTAGATCCCATCGCAGGGGAGCGCAGGCGTGTGCAGCACATGACTAGTGGGCACAGCTGCTAACAAAGATTGGGTGAAGTCAGAACTACCCTGCATAGCCTTTAAATGACTGAAAAAGCACAGAATCTGGACACATTTTCACTCCTCATTCACGACCATGACCTCTTAATAATCCAGTGCAGCCAGTTTTCCTACGTGTACATGAACAGACTGCTGTTTTGTGAGTTAAGCACCAGATAAAACTTCTGGTTTGTATTTAAACGGTTAGGGGGAAACTCGGGAACATTGGAACCACACTCAACAAGGCAAGGGGCTTCTGCTCAGACCACCACAGGGGAGGGACCATCCAATTCCCAGTTCCCTTCTTGAACCCCCCACAGGGTGGACACTCAAGGGGGACAGGCTGGCTGGATTGTCTGCATCACTAAACGAACCCCTCTCTCTGCTGCAGAAAGAACGCACACGAGTACACTGTGCATAGCACGCTGGGAAAGCCAGACCTACAAGCATACAAGTATAGTGCAGTGTTAAGAGATTCATAAACTTCTGCTCAGAAAATAGCGGCGGCCTAAAGGAACGAGAAATGAGCCCAATCTCTAGTCTGGGAGCAAATGTCCAGGAAAACTTCGTAATGGAGGTGACATGATCGACCTGGACTCCTGCCTCCACCACCCACCCAGGGGTCACTTCCCGTGTCCACTCCTTGCTCTCCTAGGAGCTCATCACCGCCTGGTACATCGGGTTCCTGACACTCATCCTGTCTTCATTTCTGGTCTACCTGGTTGAGAAAGACGTGCCGGAGGTGGATGCACAAGGGGGAGAGATCAAAGAGGAGTTTGAGACCTACGCAGATGCCCTTTGGTGGGGCCTGGTGAGTCACCACCTTGAAGAGCTCACCCCCATGGGGACTGACTGTGTGACTGAGAGGAGGTCAGGGCACAGGAATGCTCAGGGGGCAGCTGCATTCTGCAGTCACAGGTGAGAGCTAGGCCACCTCCATCCCCAAACCTGCCCCTGGAGACTCCCCCAGCAGATCACGACAGTGAACAGGCTGGTCCCATTGTCAGACAAAGACCTCACCTCATCGGCTACAGGCTACTATCAGCCATTCCATGCACATCCCAATCGACACAGTGCCAGGTGCACACCAGTGCACACACACCTCCCACACCCACAGGTCATGTGGTACTAAAGCTAGCTCTTCCCAAAGGCCTATGTGACTCCACGGCATTGATCTGAGCACTTTACATTTGTTTACATGCTTTAAATTCAAACAACTCCTCTTATGAGACCCTTTTTGAAAATGGAGAAACTGAGGCGTGAAGAGGTTTACTTGAGGAAGACCGCTGAACCAGTTAGTGGTTGGCCTGGGATTTGAACTCAGATCACTGGGCTCTGATGTCCTGCCTTCCATGTGGCTAAGTACACATGTACTGATAACCTGCACATGTAAGCACACACAGGAACACACAACACACATCCAACATTAGAGAAGCACACATATGCACACAATACATATAAATACAGGCGCACGTATATTCGGAAACATGGCACTAGCACGCATGCAAACATACACGAATATACATACGTGCACACACACGTTTGCAGGTACTGAAGTATTTGCTGAGTGACTGACACTAGTAGGAAATCCTTAACTCAGAGACAGCTGTGGTCTGAAGGCTCCTGTGTAAGTTCCTTGGTACTCGGTGACTTGCCTGCCCCAGGAATCTTGCCCTACGTGGGAGCAGCAGCCACGTCACTACAGAGGCTGAGCCATAGACATGTCCCCCGCTCTCTCTCCCTGCAAAGCCCCACGTCTGAACACTTCTCTCTTCAGATCACACTGGCCACCATTGGCTACGGAGACAAGACCCCCAAGACGTGGGAAGGCCGTCTGATTGCAGCCACCTTTTCCTTAATCGGCGTCTCCTTCTTTGCCCTTCCGGCGGTGAGTACCTCCGAGGTTCTGCCTGTCACACCCCGAATCCCAGCCACCCTCTTCCGCCTGGGCTCTCTGCCACAGGCTCTCCTGTCTGTCCCCTTTGCCAGGAGGGACTGCTCCACACATCTCCTCCCCCGAGACCCAGAGAACACTGAGGCTTTATCGGGTCGCTCAAGTTTCCGCAGTCCCAGGCTATTGGGGTGTGGACCCCGGGGGCCTAGGTCTGCTGGAAGAGAACCTTCTGACAGAGCAGTCTACTTCCACCCACTTCATCTCCCATCCTGAACTTGGGGGTGTTCTTTTTCCACTGCAACCAGACCTTGTTGTTGTTTTCTGCGCTGTTTGACCTTGGGCATATGACCTTCCTGCGCCTCCGTTTCCTCCTCTGTAACAGGGAAGGGGCTGTGGGGGTGAGACGGGGTCTCTTAAGTTGTCTCAAGTTGAAAGGGTACACTTCCTTCCCTTGAATCCACACGCGGGCCTGACCTTGAAATCAAAACAGAGTATAGTTCTGGGAAATGCCAGCTCTAGTAAAAGTCTCAAGTGACAGTTCAAGCAGGTAATGTTTTTAAAATCCCATTAAAGTTTACCGGACATCCTGCGCATTGCATTTTCCATAACAGGATTATGAGGTGAGCACTACTCACCCATTTCTGTGGGGGGGGAACTGCGCTGCAGCCCAGAAAAGGGTCGTCCAGGGTCTCCCGGCCTGAAAGTGGCTGCGTCAGGGCTTGGCAGAAATGGCTGAGCAGGTGGCATTACGTGGCAGAGGCAGGGCCTGCGAGTATCAACACACCACCTAACCCGGGAAGCAGCTCCCTGGGAGGGAAGGGCCCGTGTCCCCTCGGCTCCACGCTGTTGCGAGCTCCGGGGCGTGGGGGCAGGGTGCAGGGGGAGCCTGACTTAGAGCCTGACTCCTCCCTGCAGGGCATCCTGGGGTCCGGCCTGGCACTCAAGGTGCAGGAGCAGCACCGTCAGAAGCACTTTGAGAAAAGGAGGAAGCCGGCTGCTGAGCTCATTCAGGTCCGTCTGCCTGGGGATGAACTGGAACCGCCTGAGCTCCGATGCCTGCGTGCGCATGCCCATGCTTGCTGGCAGGTGGCTTGGGTGTTTCCGTGGTTATATGGCCTGTCCCTAGGTACTAAAAGTGACAATCCTGTCACTGGCCCCATCCAGGTCTCAAGTCAGTCAAGAAATAGACACAGAATTCAGACCGGGACGGACCCATAGCTGCTGCTCTAGGCTAGCGTGCTCCACCTTCCCACCGCAGTCCCGACTTAGGGACCCGTGAGGACAGTCACCCTAGAGTCCAGATGCTTAGCCAGTTGGCTACCGGGAGATGTGTTCCCTTACACCTGCCACCGAAATTCACCCCTCCACACCCTCCAGCGCACAACACCCATTTTAGCTTGGAGATAATCGGGGTCAAGGAAGTTCTTCCCAAACATGCTACAGAAGGCCAACAATCCGGCTTCGTTCAGCCTCTTAGGGGTCAAGGGCTTCAGCAATATGCTGACGTTGTGGGATTCTGTGCGAAAGCTTTGGTGTGATACCAGGCCAACACCTGCCCCTCTTTTCTGCCCCGTAGGCCGCCTGGAGGTATTATGCCACCAACCCCAACAGGTTGGACCTTGTGGCCACATGGAGGTTCTATGAATCAGTCGTCTCTTTTCCATTCTTCAGGCAAGTAGGGACCGTCTGGAATGCTCAGGGCATGACTGACCATCTCTCCTGCGGGTCTCTGGCTGTCACAGTTCCCTGGGGGTGGTCCCTCAGGGCATTGGCCCCTTGTCTGAGCTGCACATCAGAATCCCCCTGGGAGCTTGAAAAATCCAGGTACCTGGGCCCCTCCCTGGGCTGATGAAATCAGAATCCCCAGAAGTGAGGCCCAGGCATCAGCCTTTTTTAAAGTTCCCTAGGTGAACCCAGGGTGCCGCCAGGAGTGACCAGCTAGACAATGTAGAGTGGCCGAGAAGGGGCACCTTATGGGGCGGGAGGAAACTTCTCCACATAATTTATGCTTTATTTTTTCTTTCCCTCATCCCCTCGTAGGAAAGAACAAATGGAAGCAGCCGCCAGGTATGTGTCTGATTATGAATTCCCTGCCTTTCTCCACTGTTGTCAGGACAGAGGGGCCAGCTCTAAGTGTCATAGGGCCCTGAGGCGGCCGTGCCACTCACAGTTTTGGGACCACCATGTCCCTCTGGCATCGTCTTGCTAATTCACTCAAGGACACCTTAATAGCGATGAAAGCAGTAGCCACTTACTGAATTCCTCCTCGGGGCTGGAGTCTGGGCCTGGAATCTTGCATAGGTTGTCTCATTTGGTCCTCACAACCGCCATGTAAGACAGGCCCTCATAGCCTCGTTTGTGGACAGAGGAGGCGGAGGCTCAGAGAAGTTGAGTTCTTCCCTGTGGGTCACAAAGCTATTGAGTGGCAAGGCCAAACTTACAACTCAGATCTGAATACTGAGACCCTATCATTTCCACTGTATATCACCTCATGTGCTTCTTGGGCTCCCCGATGGTACTTCAGAACATGAATCGAGACTGTAATTCATGCTCCGCACAGCTGCAGAGGTTTTCCTGGTAAACCGCGCTTAGTCCAGGCTGCTGAGGAGGCCGGGCTTCCAGGTGGTGAGAGCTTCTCTGTGCTGCTTCTCCCTCTCGGGAAAATGCCACATCAGGGACGCGAGGAACCCTGCGCAAGATCATAAAGGAAGGGCATCTTCTGCATATGCCAGCTTAAACGATTTATAGATTTAGAAGTATAAATATAAAAGATATATGGGGGCTGTCTGGAAAGTATCCAGCCACGTCATATGAAAAACAGAAGCATGTGTGGCTGAATTTTTTCTGGACAGGCCTCGTAGAGACAATATATTTAATCTGTTATTATGGGCCAGCTGCTTGGGAGGCCTTGCAATCAGCCTCCTAGACATAAAGCTCCACTGCTGTTCTGGAGCTGACAGAATTGGGGCCGAGGAGGTAACAGGACCCTGGACCACCTTGTAGTGGGACCGCTTGCACACAGTGGCCTTTGGGAAGCTGGTCAGGTCTTCTTGAATGATGCCCCCTCTGCTCCATAGTCCCCCCTTGAGGAAACAGTCACAGATGGCACCAGCGAAGTCCCACACAGAGATGCCACCCGGCCTGTCCGCCTCCTTTGTGCGTGTTTGCAAGTGGACCTTGCGTCTCTTTCCTGGACGTGGTTTGGACTTTAGGAGGTGTTGGGGGAGGTGGTACAGGAGCACTGGATAGTGGACAAGGACAGTGTCACTAGCTAGAGAACCTATAGCACCTCACAGCTCACAGAGGGGAAGACACCTCAGAGATTCTTTTCCAGGTACTTTCACAGACACCGGACCCCCTCCCCCAAGTTACAGGGCCCATGAGCTCCGGGGGTTACAAGATCCGGGTCTCAGGACTCCTCTTGGGGTGCTCTTTCTCCTCCTCCTGTTGACCAGCAGGGATTTTAATCATGCAGGTGTTGGCACTGCAAGCGAGTTACTAAGCCTACCCTTAGAGCCTCCTTTTGGGAGAGGGAAGATACTGGTTTCAGGCATCTTCTTTCTCTCCTATCTTGTATTATGTCCTTCCCATTACAGAACTCTCAGATTTAGTAGATTCTTTGGACCAAAGAATTTAGGTATAATAACAATAATTTATAAGTAATGTGTACCATTTGCCAGGTATAGTTCTAAGCCTAGCTAGCCCTCATAGCTACCCCGTGAGGTCAAAGCTATCTTTAATTCCCATTTTGCAGATGAGAAAACTGAGGTTCAAAGCGGCATGTGACTTACACAGAGTCATACAGCTAAGAAAGTAGCAAGGACAGGACTTGGATCCAGTGGCTCCCAGCTCCGTACTTCATGGCCCAACCACTGTGCTGGCACTCACAGTGGTTGGGAATAATTACCCAATCACTTGTTTTGTTTTCTTCTCCCCTGTCTGCTCTCACGTAGCAGGAGTGCCGGCTGGCCATGAGAGGGGGCGGTGGAGGCAGGGAAGGGCCAAGAGCCAGGGAATCGTGTAGACGCATTTGGTTAGATGCTGACATTCACTCTTCTTCTCCCTCCCTGTGACATCAGCCGCAGGAAATTCATCTCCCGGGGGATGGATGATGTCGGTGCTAAGTTTCCTTCTGTGCCCTGCAATCAATGACGATTAAAGGTGTGCAGGGATCGAAAGCTCAATTAAAGCAATCCCCTCACTGGACTGATGAGAAAATTGTTACCCAGAGCAAAAATCAGAGCCTTGGACACGGTCCCATTGTTACTGGTATTTTCTCCTGCCATCCAGACCCTGCAACACTGATGCTCGGCTGCAGAGGAACTGAGATGCAGAGATGGGATTTGGACCGATTTCATTTCACCTCAGAGAGACCCCTGACATGTCCGGAGGGCAGGGTCTCAACTTCCCTATCGAAATATGGGGGAGTGCTTTTTTGGAGCACCACTTTCTCTCGGAATTTTGAGCCAATTGAGAAATAGATATAGGATTTCCAGAGAAGGATCAAAATGCGGGCGACGTTTGGTGGGTGAGGCAGGCTTGGCGCTGGTGGCAACAGTGAATTTCATAACGCTTCCCCCTAAGATGGACTTGGGGCCAGCACATGGACAGAGCACACGCTGTCCTAGTCAGCCACATGGGGTCATGACCTTTCAGACCCCAGGGGCACTGGTAGCTAGGGAGAGGCTGTGTGTGACCCTGAATACATAGTTGACATTTAATATGGAAGATCTACATCTGCCAGACAAGAACAGCCTTGATTTTGCTTTTCCATCCCAAGTTCATCTATTTCCAGTTTTTCCAATTCATGTTTGAAGACTGTCTGCACGTAAGCATTCAGGCACCCCAACTTTCCCAGGAAGTTGACGTGGGCTGCAAGTAGGGTTCATTCTGTGAGACCTGCATACAGCACCCTCCAAGGTCAAGGTCTGAATTATGCACGAGAAGTCCCTATGCATAAGGGCAGAGATGGATTTCGAGTTTCACCGGTGTATGTGGCCTTGCATTTGATTACCCTTTAGGGTCTTGGATTTCAAGCAACACGATTAAGAAGTAAGCTGATCCCTCACTTTACTGAAGGAAGAAATTCGTAAGCCTCTTAGGCGCGAAGGCTGTGAGGAATTCAGAGCTGAGGTTTCCTTATGTCCCCCACATCTAGATTCCTAATGCTGGCAGACTCCATCTCTTATAAACCGTCCTCTGTGACCAATGAGGTATTAAATGAACATAGCCAAAGCCATTCAGACTGTTAGCGGTTGAAATGAACCATTTAAATGCCAACCAAGCACAGCCTAAATCAGCAGGGATAGAAGAACCCAGGGAGTCCTCTTATTATCTTTCTAATAGTCAGCAGTTAGGCTGAGATTTCAGCTCAGGACAAAGTGCCTGCCATTGCTTTGTCTTGCTTAGTTTATCTGGAATGAAGCTCCTCTGTATACTTATTTTCTAATGAGGTCGAGTTCAGTGACAGGGGGCAGTGTTTGAGTCTAGCACTAAGAAAAACCGTCAACTAATATAATATTGAACATCAACTGTAATTGAAAAATTAAGAATAAAAATTTAAAAGAAGTACTGTAAAACAATACATAAATCCCAAGAACTCATTTTGGTTCATGTGTGTGTTCTGTGGCTTTCTTTCCTGTGGCCCAGGAAATTTTATCCCTTCTTTTTGCACATCATTAGCCTTCTACTGCCTCTGTAAGAGGATTATTTAGGGAGATAATGATGACAGCTAGCATTTACTGAAGGATCTGGTGTGGCAAACAGTAGCTCCGCCCTCTACCTGCAGTCCCTCATTTAACCCTTAAGCAACCATGTGTAATGAGGGCTGTTGGTCATCATGGTGCCTGAGAGGAAGCTGGGGACCATAGAGAATGAGCCCCGTGTCCTTGGGCACATCTTTCTCAGGGCGTTCCCCCACCAGGCTGGGATGGCCTCCCAAAGGCGTGAGTTTTGCCGGTTCCCTGAACAGCGTGTGCTGGGTTCAAAGCTCCCCGGGCGTATTTGCTTGGCTCCGGCTGCACCGTGCGTTGGGGTGGGCAGGCCTGGAAATACAGGGTCTCCACACAGTGCGTTAAGCGCTGTGACACAAAAACACAGGTGCCTCTGGAGCCGGGGGGAGTACGTCATTTCCAAATCAGGCGGTTTTAATGGGTAGATGGGAATGGGCTCAGCTGAGAAAACAGGAAAGGACACGGCTAGATTAAGGTGACCAGACGTCCTGCTTTTGGCGGGACAGTCCTGATGTTTAACAATTTGTCCCGCATCCCGCGGCGTTTTAAAAAAGTCCCGATGTTTGGAAAGAACGCACGACAAGCTAGGGAACGGCGGGAGATAGACCCAATTTTTAATCAAGAACCCCCTCCCCCCCGGTCAATGGTGTCCCGCTTTACCAGTGTTACAATCTGGTCACCTTACTCAAGCCTCCCTTTTACCTGGCTCCTGGGTAGGAGAGCCTTTACTGTGTATTCAGTCAATGTCCTGCCTTGTCCAGTATTTTTAGCCCACGGACCCTGGCGTATTCTCTGTCCTATTAGTTATCCATCTAGTACCGGAGAGGAAGGCAGTTCTGAAAATTGTGACTTCAGGCCAGGGAAAATGGAGTTGTCTGAGTACTGGAGTTTCTCTCAGTTTACCCCAGGCAGGTTATTAATGTAACAGTGCTGGGTGTGAGAACAGTCCAGAGGGAGTCCATAACGGCCATTATTCAGCCGTATGTTCACTCACTTACTTGTTAACCAAATGTGCCTTCGTGTCTTCTCATTCAGGCCGAAGGCAAGAAAACATGACCGGTATTGGCATGTGTGAGGCTCCCCCACACCTCCAGGAAGCAGGTGTTAGACTCACTGAGCCCATAGGGGCCTGCTGGACTGGGGGTTGGGGGTTCCAGCCCCTGCTTGGTGGTGTGGGGGGTGCCCCAGCCTGCACCACACCACACTGCAGACATCAGCAATGTTAGATGCCAAGCACATAGCCATAACCAGACACGCCCGTTAGAAATATTAAACTGTCTCAGCTCGATGCAGAGGTGATTCGAAAACCTCGATTCATTTGCCTGTGCATTTATTCCAAAACACGTGACGCACCTACCGGGTGCCAAGCCCTGTGTGTGTGTTGGGGGGAGAGAACACCACTTCCTTGCATGTATTGATATGGGAAAACACGCGGTGTGGCTTCTCTCTGGTCTGTGCCACACAGAGAAGGACTTCCCTGTGACGAATCTAATGACAAGACCTAGCGGCAGGTTGCCCACGCCCATAATTTTGAAGCCGTGACAAGCACAGCGATACCTGGAGACAACAGGATATAAAATAACCTGTGACTTCTGTTGTGGAAAGTCACAGGATATGACTCTGGCATTCAGGAAATGACTGGGGTCTAGGACCTTCGTTCTTCATAGAAAGATGTGCTCAAGTTCAGCGAGAGGTCAGTGAAGCAGGGAGCAGTGTTTTTCCCAACCAAGCTCATAGACGCCCCCTAAATTCTATCGATGGGACGGGGTGTCTATGGACACCAGGTACCTGCTTTATGTAATTTGTGTCATTCAATTCTGCTCAAGGAACATCCGAGCAGGCTTTTATTTACTGTGTAAGTCACTCTCTGGACACCTGGAGCGGTATATAGGAAGTTATTGATGCCACGGGGAAGGAGCGAATTTTTATTGCGTGCTCTCACGAGCTAGGCATTTTGCATCCTGTGTCTCGTGGAAGCTCCACTTAAGCGCAGGAGAAGCGTGAAAGTCAGAGACGTTAAGAAACGCCCCTGAGGTGTGCTAGCTATTCTGGTACACGGTCGAGCTGGGATGGGAGCCCAGCTCTGCCTATCCCGGGCTGCTACATCAGCCTTAGCATTGCGGCGTCCCATTCACGCGTGGAGGAGAATGTGTGAGTCGTTAGGGAGAGGGACGGGGGAATTACCAAGAGCCTGCACTCAAGGAGGAAAATTGTTCACTTTTGCTTATTTTGTAGCCAAAAGCTGGGTCTCTTGGATCGGGTTCGCCTTTCTAATCCTCGTGGTAGCAATACTAAAGGAAAGCTATTTACCCCTCTGAATGTAGATGCCATAGAAGAAAGCCCTTCTAAAGAACCAAAGCCTGTTGGCTTAAACAATAAAGAGCGTTTCCGCACCGCCTTCCGCATGAAAGCCTACGCTTTCTGGCAGAGTTCTGAAGGTAAGGCCTCTCCTCGTCCCGGTCCCCCATGCCTGCCCCTCCTTCCTGCCCCCCACGGAAGAACTCTTCAGTCCAACTTCTCACTTCTTTCTGTTCTTGTCCCCTGGGCTGGAGGTATCTGTGACGTGTCCCCACAATGAATAGGGCAAGGGGCTCCACGCCAGCAGTTCTTCTGGGCCATAATCACCACGCTTGTCTGTGCAGGCACCTCAGGGACCTTTGGGACATACTCCCATAGTTTCGAAAGGTGGCCATGATGAGTGCATGGTCACGGAGGTCAGCTTGAAGAATGGAGAGGGGCCAGAGGGATCTGAGGGCAAGCAGGGCTCAAAAAGTGACCCCCCTCCCCAACCTCCAAGGTCACAAGGATAATGGCTGACAGAGCAAGAATCTGAACTCAGATCTGTGACTGACACCCCTGCATGTGAGCAAAGGGCCACTCGGGAACCCCAGAACTCACGTCCCTTCCCTCCTTGCCTTCTCCCCGAGCCGATAGTCCCGAACTGCAGGTACCTCTGACCCGGACTGCTGGCTAATAGAAAGTCTGACTGATGTCACGACTGGGACACACTGGGGCTTCTGGAAGCAGAACCAAGTCCCTGGAGATTGAGCGTCAATGGCTGTGACTGATCTTGACCCCTGAGCCTTCACAAGTTCGGGGGCCTGTCACTGATGTGTGTGTCTCCCTCCCAGATGCCGGGACCGGCGATCCCATGGCGGAAGACAGGGGCTATGGGAATGACTTCCTCGTCGAAGACATGATCCCCACCCTGAAGGCCGCCATCCGAGCCGTCAGGTAAGGTGTCCCTGCTCCCCACCTGTGGACCCCCTCCCCCCATGGGCACCAGCTCAGTTCCACAGGACACGGCTTTGAAAAGTGCTCTTGGCTTTGGGAAGGTGGGCAGGAAGGTGAGGAAGCCCTGAGTCCGTCTCAGAGAGTATGTCGGTACTCAGGGCAGATGCTGCCTACGTTAGCGAGTCATCGTGGGTGACTCTTGCTCTCCTGTTTATAGAAACGTTCCCACTGACTGCTGACATATTTCCAACTCTTATCTGGCTTGGGCCACCATTTATTTTAGAGGCTATTGGGATGGTGGGGTGGGGGTGGGGTGTATTGATGTGAGGTTTTCTTCCTTTATAGCTCTTCCTCAAAGTAGCTTTTCCTCTGTCTTCATCCATCTAGTTCTTTTTAATGAGCATTTTAAATAAGATAATCAATAATAGGATTTTTTTGTCTCTGTCAGATGAGACTATAACCCACCCTGGCTATTTCCTTTCTGCTTTAGAATTCTGTAAGAAAATACAAATTTAATACTTCTTTAAACAGACTCTGATCAGGCTGTGGGCTTATAAGCACCTCACCATAGCGGCAGTGAATTCTAGAAACTACGATGGATTGTCCAAGAATTGCTCATGATATGTTCAGCCAGGTTCCCAGTCCGGCAGATCTGGGGAGCACAGGAGTGTTGTAATATGTGAACCTCAGCAAAGCCATCAACCTGGTTTCTCATGACACCATCATATGCACACTGTGACAGAAATATAGCTGATGAAAACCAGTGACCCGCATTCCTAATGGGATGAATGATCTTATTCAAAGGAAACCCACAGATAAGTCTGTATCAAGCTAGAGGGAGGTCTTCCCTGAGACACTCCATGGTCTGGCTTTTGCCCTGTCCTTTCCAGAATGTCTACTGATGCCTTAGTGCAGGAGTGGGCACCATCTTCCATAAAGAGCCAAACTAACGATTTTCGACTTTGCGATCCATAGGTCTCTGTTGCAGCTATTCAACTCAGATTTTGTAGCGCCACAGACAATACAGCAGTGAATGGTTGTGGCTGTGTTCCAACGTAAATTTACTCTCAAAAACAGACAGTGGGCCGGATGTGGCCTTCAAGCCGTGCTTCACTGACACCCACCTTAGGTGGAGTTATACAAAGGGCAGGCTCACAAAATGACATGAAGTTGGAAAGGATGGCAAGTCAGTTGGACAGTAGAATCAATATGGCAAAGTGGAGTTTAGGGGCTGGAACCACGGGCTCCAACAAACCAGATGCACCTTGAATGCACCATGAGGAAAGGCCTATGCAAACATGAGGCAGGAGGGCCTGGGTCGCCGGCATTTCCTGTCGCTGACCTGTGGGTCATTAGGGGGTTCTAATTAATGCTGTACTCAGTGGGAGCTGACCCCCGAATGGGGTTTTCAAGGAGCATTAGGCATCTGGGGTGACTTTACTGGTTCCCAGGAAGATGGAGGTGAGGCTTTGGCATCTGTGGTGCTGGGTGTCCCACTTTACTAAGCATCTGAGACATTCCGAGGAACAGAAGTTAGTCTCTCATTTCTAGGAGCTCACAAGATGAAGAATTAAAGAGGCTATTCAGGAAGAGAGATTTCAGCTGTCTTCATTTAGACACGGTGATTTATAGCAGGGGCCGCCCACCTCTGGGCCATGGACCAATACCAGTACGTGACCCGTACTGGGCTTTACGGTAGGAGGTTAGTGGCAGGCAAGCAAGTGAAGCTTCATCTGTACTTACAGCTGCTCCTCATCACTCCCATCACCATCTGAGCTCCGCCTCCTATCAGATCAGCAGCAGCATTAGATTCTCATAAGAGCATGAACCCTATTGTGAACTGCGCATGCAAGGGATCTAGGTTGTGGGCTCCTTATGAGAATCTAACGCCTGATGATCTGAGGTGGAGCTGAGGCGGTGACGTTAGCACTGGGGAGCGGCTGCAAGTATAGATTCACATGAGCAGAGAGGTTTGACAGCACAGAGACCATCATAAATCAGTTGCTTGTAGACTCCTATCAAAACCCTGTCAGTGAGTGGTAAATGACAGTTATGCTGCATCTGGCAACTGAATCATCCCAAAACTACTCCCCACCCCCAACCACAGAAAAATTGTCTTCCACGAAACAAGTTCCTGGTGCCAAAAAGTTTGGGGACCACTGATGTCCGGCGTGCAGACCTCAGGTTTGAGGAGCGCTCTGACATTATTAGCAGATGGCCCTGACAAGATGCTAAAACTCTCTGGGCCACTGTGTCATCATCTAAGGATTGATCGGTCTATTATTATAGCAGATAGTCCATAAAATACTTAGCTCAATGTCTGTAGTGAATACTCACTAAATGTTAGCTCTTATTGTTACTATGATTTTATTGTTCACCTGATTGAAGGAAGGTAGTCAGAAAGGAGCGGTTCTAACTAGACTATTTCATGTGGTTTGAAGGGTTAGAACCAGGGCCAAGAGCTGGAACTTTTCCCCATCAAGTTTTTTGCTTTGGTTTTTTTCTTCCCCCCACCCTCCACCCCTGCCCCTGAGTTTGCTCGTCTTGTATTAGAGTTTCCTTTACTCTCTATTCATGACCCACAAATGCCTCTACTTCACCTTACAGAATTCTACAGTTCCGTCTCTATAAAAAAAAATTCAAGGAGACTTTGAGGCCTTATGACGTGAAGGATGTGATTGAGCAGTATTCTGCAGGCCATCTTGACATGCTTTCCAGGATCAAGTACCTGCAGACGAGGTAAGACATCTGGAAAGACTACGGTCTTCTCACTGCCAGGTGGCCCTTAGAATGGAAGGGGAAAGGCATTCAAAAATAATCCAAAATGCAAGGGAGAAAGTTTAAGAACACGTATAGGTTCATCAGACATTATAGGTCAGGGCCAACCAGCTCCAGATCAAACAGGTGGTAAGAAATCTCTGCACCATTGACATGGCCACGGTCAACCCCTGATCGGGCCTCATGGAGGGAAGAAGGCATCTGTCCGACTGGCTCCTGACTACGATGCTTTGGATGTTGCCAACAAAATCAGAATCATCGAAACTGAGTCCAGCTGGCTAGTTCTGAATGCAATAAGCTCCCCGTTCACTGGAACTCAAGCAACCAGCACTCTCAGCAACCGGCAAAAAAATCAAAGAACTATTACAATTATTCAGCATCTACCAATTCCCATGGGTGCGGTTTAACTGAGAATCTACTGTGTAAATGTTTCATTGTATTAAAATATGTTAATCAATTGCTATTTATGAGAACTAAAATGTGGAAACAGCATCAATGCCCAGAATTACCACCATTTTTGTTGACCACTTGGGTATTCTACCTATTTCAGTCTAATCCCTTATAACCCCATAAGGTCATGCATTATAGGTGCCGATGTACCTATGGGGAAACCAAAGCCCAAACAGCCAAAGGCTTACCCCAAATTACCCAGCTCATCGGGGACAGAGCCGGCATCAAACCAGGCCCCACTGGTTACAAAGTTCCTGTTCTCTCTAACAACCACACCACCTCAGTTATAAAGTAGTGATCAAGAGAAGAAGGATACCTGTTCTTATTAAAAAGTTAGGTAGCCATCAGAGGACAATTAGAAAGTGTATATAATGAGATCAAAAGATTCTATGACCTGTGACTATATCCATAATATGCTTACTGATAATAAACATGGAAAGCTCTTTGCATCGTACTTCCCCTCTTTGTGTGTTCTCTTCCAGAATAGATATGATTTTCACCCCTGGACCGCCATCTACTCCAAAACATAAGAAGTCTCAGAAGGGGGCAGCGTTCACCTACCCATCCCAGCAGTCTCCCAGGTGGGGCCATTGACTGACAGGCTGTGTGGAGCCACAGCCCCTGTGGCATCCCTGTTCCCAAACCTCTGTGTGCCACTTTCATGGTTGGGGGAGGGTGCCAGCCCCTCAATAAGAGGGAGAGGAAGAGTGTGGAGCCCATGCTCATGTGGAGCCATGTGAATGGTTTCTATGCAAAAGACTCACAGCCCCTCTGCCCAGACCATGTGGGGGACACACTTTTTATGGGTACTGGAAATGAAAATCACGGTTTCCTTTGTATAAAATAAGAGAAGAGGTATGAGTTTTATTGGAATGGAAAAAAGACTCAGTGGCAATAGGACCCAAGCCTTTCTGGCCTGCTGTTCTGGCATTTTTTTGCATTGTCACCATGATTGATTGGTTCTTCTCCCAGAACAAAACTGGAGAAGGAAATGGGATGTCAGGGCCCCCACACATGGTAACAGGTAGAGCTCTGTCCCCCAGCCAGGGCCTCTCTGCTCGGCCCCTTCCCCGCAAAGGCTGGGAAGTGTTCCTTGTCTAGGTTCTGGTGAACAAGCCCTTTAGAAAGTCTGCCGCCTGGACTTAGACTTCTTTAGGCCCAGATGTCTCAGGGCCGATAATACAAATGAATAAAGGGAGTCAGGCCTAAGGGACATTATGCACTTTCTAATAATAAGGCTCCTTGTTACAAAGAAAGCAAGAGCAGAAGCTGCCAGGTGACAAAGGCATGTGGCCTTCAGCACCAGTCCGAGGGATGGGGCTAGAGAGATGGGCCTGTGGGGACCTAGAAGTTGCATGCCCTGTCCAGAGGAGGTCTGTTCAGCTGTTGCTAATTTTAGGAAGGGAGATCCTTTTTCCAGATGGTCTCAATTTTCAAGAAAAGCTGAAGTCCCAGATTTTATGCCACACCCCCATTTTTGAGACAGCGTCATGATTTTGAAACCCTGTACAAGATAAGGAAAACACGGTAGCCTGGATTTCGCACGTGGACCACCAGCTTTTTGGCATCTGTTTGAATTCAAAGACAGACCTGTGGACTTAACAGGAATCAGTAGCCTGGGAGAGAAAATCAACTCCCTAGGAACGGGCCAACATTAACGGTTCTGAGCGATAGCGAGGCCTCCCTGATACTGTCGGTAACAATACTGAAACGAACTGGAATTTGGGTAGATATTTCATGTGCATAACCAACGAGAAAACAAGCTCACACCTCACTCCCATCCTCACCGGCGTATCTTTCACATTTTCTAGGCTCGTCATCTGTTTTCCATGATTAATGAAGTGGATCAGATGAAATACTGATACCCACTGGATAGCATTTCAGAGATTTAGACTTTCCTTTCCCCATGCCCACTACACACGCTCAGGGTAGAAGCTCTCAACCAGTAGTCTGAGACGGAAGGCAAAGGAATGTAATCTAAAGGAATCAAACCCTCCAGGCCCAGTTAGGTGCTTCATTAATGTTGACACAGCCTCCCAAAGCAGCTTCATGTTTGCCTCATGTGTTCCTGCAGTGAAGGTCAGCATGAGACACCCGTGTTGAAGGTCAACACGAGACACCCATGTTGAAGTCGTGAACGTCCTGGCCTTTCCTGACTCACTTGTGCCTCCAGGATTGCATGGCCTCTTCAAGTGCATAAGCATGCATGTGACAATGACGGCTCCAGGGACCTTGGCCCACCGAGCTGAAGCAACCTTGCAAAGCAAAAATAGATACAACGATCTGATAGAACTTGTCTCTTTTCTAGGAATGAACCATATGTAGCCGGAGCATCCACATCCGAAATTGAAGACCAAAGCATGATGGGGAAGTTTGTGAAAGTCGAGAGACAGGTAGATCTTTCCTCTCCCTCACCCGTACGACCAGTATCTGAAATTTATTTTTAAATGTCTTTTTTCTTTTTAAATTTCCATGGGGCGAGGGCATATACTTAAATAGCTACCATGCCCAAAAGGATGTGGAAATTAAATCTCTGGTTTAGCACTTACTGCCTGGGTGATCACATGGGGGTTCATGAATTGTCCTGAGCCTCAGTGTTCTCATCTGTAAAATGGAGATTTTTTTAATACCCCCATAAGACTGCTGTGACAGTCAAATGAGTTGACACATGGACATTACCTAGAATAGAAGCTGGCACACGGTAAGCACTCAGCACACGCTAGCCACTCTTTTCGTCTGCTTCAGGGTATCCCTTTAAGAAATGTTCTCTTCCTGCCATTTCCAGAATCCTTCGCCCTCCCTCTCTCCAAAGCCAGGTCAGCATGTGGCCTGAGCAAAGAGGCCTGGGAGCTGTTCACTCTGGCAAACCCACCCCGGTGGCTCACCTCGCATTTCCGCAGTAAAGAAAGCTGATCGATCCTTTAGCATCCTTTGCCTGACGTTCCACTAGATCAATGGCACTGTCACTTGCCTTTAGGAATCCTCTCAATCCTTTTATTTTATTCATAACCCAAAATTGGATCTGTGCAGGGAAGAGCAAGGATGATTTGAATGACTGTTCTCTTTCAGCCTATCAAGAGTATCATTTTTCATTTTCAGACTTTATATAGTTTTATTTAAAGTCTCAGCTCTTCCATGTACCAGCTCTGTGACTTTGGACAAGTTACTTCATCTCTTGGTGTCTCTGTTTCCTGAACTGCAAAAATGGAGAATGCTAATAATCATCTCACAGGGTCATTGGGAAAACTAAATGAGCTCATCGCTTTCAGGTGCATAAAACAGAGTCAGATGCTTACCATTAATAACTGCTATAGAAGTATTCGTTCCTACGAAGACTTGGGTACCATCCCCAGCATTACCTAGTCCTATGCCCTGTAGCAGGTGGAAGAGGGGATGGTACACCTGCCCAAGTGCTTCCTGGTGAGCATGGCTCGTCAGGGACAGAACGTCACACACACACGCACACTTGTGTATGTGCACTCACAAATAGTAAATGAGTTCCCAGTTTGGTCACTAGGAGTGCATTGTAGACTCTCAGTTGGAGCCCCTCCCACTGGCCTCTGAGGCCCTAGGCAGGGTGTCCCGTTCTGAGAAACTCATTCTTGCCAACCGCCACCTCATGTCTTTGGGGTTCACATCATCACGTAGGAGAAACAGACACTAACAACCCACCTGCTTCGGTCTAAGGAGCAGGTGCAAATCAAGAACCCCCGTTCCTCACCCCACACAGCCAGCTGCCCGGCTGCCAGCGCCTCCCCCGCCTCGGGGACAGGGGAGGCCGGTAACACTTCGCCTCGAACGGTCTGTCTGCCTCCAGCCGTGGCCCACGCTGCCTCCGTTGTTTCTAGATTCGCGCTAGTACGCGTGCAGGCCTGGCACCTGGGAGGCCCAGGACGGTGAGCTGCTGTTGCTCTGAGGACATGTCAGAGCCCTCGCTTCTGAGATGGAAGCACTGTCCTCGGTCCTCCCAACTGATGACAGCCAGGCCACCTCGAGAGAAAGCAGTGACCCCGCCTCCTTGTGTTTTCCAGGTCTACGACATGGGGAAGAAACTGGACTTCCTGGTGGACATGCACACGCAGCACCTGGAGCGGATGCACATCGCAGAACCCTTTCCGGCCAAGGGGACCCTGTCACCGGCCGAGGTGGACAAGACGGCGGACTTGCAAGCCCTCATTTGCAACTATTCCGAGACGGGCCCCCCAGAGCCCTCCTACGGCTTCCACCAGGTGCCCCTCGACAGAGTCGGCCCCTACGGGTTCTTTGCACACGACCCAGTGAACCCGCCCCGAGGGGGACCCGGTTCCGGAAAGGTTCCGGCCTCCATCTCGTCCTGCACAGCTGCGTATATGGAGAGGCCCACCGTCCTGCCCATCTTGACTCTTCTCGACTCCCGAGGGAGCTTCCAGTCCCGGGCAGAACTGCACAGCCCCTGCTCGGGCCAGGCCTCCCCCCGGCAGAGACACAGCGTCACAAGGGACAGCGACACACCCCTGTCGCTGATGTCAGTCAACCACGAGGAGCTGGAACGGTCTCCAAGTGGCTTCAGCATCTCCCAAGACAGAGACGATGTGTTTGGCCCAAGCGGGAACTCGAGTTGGCTGAGGGAGAAGCGGTACCTCGCCGAGGGTGAGACAGACACAGACACGGACCCCTTCACGCCCAGTGGCTCCATGCCTCTGTCCTCCACAGGGGATGGCATTTCGGATTCCATATGGACCCCTGCCAGCAAGCCCACTTAAAGACAGCGGGCATCGTGGGCTGACTCCTTGTAATGTACACAGACTTTGTATAGCTCACTTGCTCTCACGCCCGCCACTTCCCGGTGAGATCGCCCATGGCTGCATCAGGCGCGTGCATGTGCGTGGTGGCCCCCAAGCCAGGCGGGGGCTTGTCACGGCCTTTTCCTCCCCACGTCACCACAATGAAGCTGCTTCCTTTCAAGCATGGTTTGCATGACGTTACACTATGTAAATGGTACCGCTGATCGCTTCTAGGATACACATCTACCTGCTGTTCTTACTTTTAATCATGACAGGACCAGACAGGGAGATATTCTCGATGAGTTGTGCTGTTTTTCTGTTTGGTTGGGTGGTTTGGGGTTTCGGTTTGGTAAGCGGGGAAAGAAGTTTTAAGTTATTTCTCGGATTGCTGCCCCTTTGTGTCAGACATTGCAGATGTTGATTCGCTGTTTTCTAAAGCAGGCAAACAATTTTGTCAACAAAAACGCGTGGCATGCCAATGAGGTTGCCTTCTGGGCCAAAATGTCATGAAGGAATGAGATCCTCATCACCTTTCCAAAACCAAGAATTTAAAAACTTATTAATTGGAAAAAAAAATAGCAAAACCTTCTTAAAGCTCCTAAAGGGGCCTCACTTGGTCTGCCATTGTCTAGTATCATGCCTCAGTTTCCTCATCTATAAAAAAAAAAAAAGTGGTGGTAGTTCCAAGTGTAGCATTTCGGATGAGTTAAGAATTGGTGGGGAGAAAACACACACACGCACGCAAAAATAGTTCCCGATTTATGTAGCCAAAGATTGTGAAACTTACCAGAAGCGGGGTGCCCCTTGGGCAGCAGCTAAGTTCAGTGCCTTCCACAAGAGCTTCAAACTCACATTCCTCCCCAGGGGACTTGTACAAAATATCCATCTCAGACAAAAATGAGAGTCAAAAGGCCCCGAAACGATCTTGTCTACACCCTCCTTTGTAAAAATGAGAAACCTTTGGGTCAAGGAGAGACATGCCCAGCGTCATCCCCTGGTCGTCTGGAGAGCTGGGACTCAAAGCCCACACAGCTCACTCGCTCCATTACCGGGTCTCCTCTGAGCCCTCCCCTCTCCCCTTTACACAGTGGAACCCAGAAAGTAAGCCCTGATACCTGCACTCTGTGTCACGTACTTGACCGCACAATTTATTCATCAGGGAGGAGATGTCAGTTTTCATTGCAGAATATGCTCACTGGTGCATTTTGGATCCAGAAAAAAAAAAATACTAACAATACAAGTAAGCTACAACATTGATTAATATACCCCAATGGGCAAAACTTCCAGAACCTCCCATGTTTACTCTTCCAGATTTTTTAAATCACGCAGAACCATAAGACGAGATGACAGCTGTGTAAGTATTACTATTAAGCACAAGCGTAATAATCTGTGACCTCTTGTGTGCCGCTACTGTCTGAAGCATTTTAATGTTAAAGGGGCTGAATTAGCTAAATGACTGTTCCACAGTAGTGTTGTCTCACCCTTTTCACACGTCTAAGTGCTGTTGGTGGATGTTCGCTATGGTGACCATCAAGATGATTGAAATGTCTACGTGCAAGTGCCAGTGATGGTCTCCCTCACAGTCTTGTCGTCACGTCTGTGGCAGACATCTGGGTGACGGTTCCATTGTTACCTAATGCAGTGGCGGCCTTGCACTATATCGGAGAGAGGAACTATTTCCTCAAGAGTTGGGTTCCTTTCAACCCACCTGTCAACAGGTATTGTGCACAAGGCTTAGAGTACAATCATCAGGAAGGGTTGGTTCCTGACTTGAGAAATTTGTAGCCAAAGGCTGCAGTCCCCAGCCAAGGGCAGGCACTGTGGGAGATAGAGAGGGAGTTTTACATGGGGAGTACCATGAAGGCTGGGTGTTGACCTCAACGTCTGAGATCATACATCTGACAAAACCGGCTTCCTAATGGTTTGCCATGTGACCTTCCAGCAATGAAGGACAGTGTGCCTGACAATACCCTTGGCATTAACCTAAGCATCCCTATGCCCCTTCCTCCGGGCTTGGGTCTTAACTCTGACTGCTCTGGAATCTTTCACCAGAAATGATCGAGCCACTTACCATCTAACGTGTTACTATGTGCTACTCTATGTACATGGGTTATTTAAAACCAAAACCAAAACAAAGAATGAACGAATTCTCCACATATGTATCAATTATTTTTCTAACTTGTTAATATTCTTACAGAACGTGGCCTCAGTATCTTAATAGAGGCATTTTGTCCAGAACTCAGTTCTCGGCTGGGAACGTGAGACTTTCTCATCTTCCAGCTAAAATTAGTTACCATGGATCCAAAGTCAAGACCGCCATAGGTTCTTTTAATAACTAACAAAAGATTGGCACTTATATTGTTTCTGAAACCATAGGCCAGCAGTCCGCGTCCCTGCTGGGTCGTAAGGCCACCATGGCGGGGACTGGGTTTGCATTCATTGCCACCATGACTCCAAAATGTCATAAGTTGTCATTATCAGTGCAGACAAAAAGACAAGATACATTTTTCATGAATGAATAAATGATAAGAGTCTTCAAATATATTCTTTCCCATGAAAGAAATGGAGAAGAAAGAAAGGAGGAGGGAGGGAGGGAGGGAGGGAGGAAGGAAGGAAGGAAAACAGGGTTTTCTGGTGTATTTTGCTTTGATATCCCCCTTTAAAAAAAATGCATTCCAGAAAGTCAAACCAAACCTGTTCAAGTTGCCTGTCCATAGACAATATTATGAACATGGCTGGCATGGAGGAGGCAGAAAGTCAAGGTTTAGGGTTGAACATAAGTTATGGGGAGAAACTGTGGGCTTCCATAAATATATTTTTGTGAGACAAAAGACAGCATGATGGAATTGTCCAACAGAATTGGTTAATAATACGGCCCACGATCATACTGCTTCAGGTCTCTAGGGAAGTGAGCCCAGGAAATTGAGGTTTTGACAAAATCCCGTAAAAATAGTGACAAATTGATTCCATCCTAAAAACGAGGCATGATTTTCCCAAGTGAAACTGTGACCCCATTTTATGTATTCAGTCTCCATGTGTCACAATATGATTGATGAAAATTTTAAGAGGTCGTGTTTTAGCAGATTCAAAATGAATGAGATAAATCTCTTTTCCAAGTGTGAGGTGAAAGGTGGTCCTTCTTGGGCTGAGGAGAAAGTACACTTGAGATTAAGTATGAGTCCTGACTATCAAACACCAGCACAGAAGCAAACACAAAGGATTTAAGAAAAAGAATTGTAAGAGAAAAAGAAAAACACATCAAAAATGAGAAAATTGTATTCACTTAAATGTACTTTTTCTGAGAACTGAGAACCTAGACTGATTAGACATGACATGGATGTTATAAAGCTCCAGTTTTCAGAAAAACATGTCTAGAAAACCCCAAGGTATACTATAATTCAAAATTAGCCAGTTAATCACCAGTTATGCATTATGCCTGGCCTATTTCATGCAAGGCAATTCCTAGACACTGTAAGTTGAAGGAATAATGACTTGTAGAAAATCCTAATATAATAGGATCTGCTCATAATTTGCCAAGATCATTCTCATGCTTCAATGCTGCTCTCATGAGAGCGCAATCAGAACCTGCATTTGTTTATCCATTTACAAGATTTATTAAGCTGTCTGCTAGGCACTCCTCAATGCATCAGACATTCAGAGTTAAAACCACAGTTCTTGCCACCAGGAAGCTGGTGGCCTTAAATATCAGAGGCCGCTTCAAACAATGTCTACCAAGAATGGCAAGTTTCTGATTTCACCCTTGAAGACAACTATACACACAGGAACGCTGCTTAGCTTGGCATCACCAAGAGACTGAACATGGAATAAAGTGAGAGCCAAGTTCTGCATCAAAACAGGGATCCCCTCATCAGCCCAGGGAAGACTGAGTAGACTGAATGGGAGTCCGAGTTTGGGTTCAATGCTTTGAACTTGGTAGCTCCAGATAAGCTGTACAAGAAGGAGGTTCTCGAGTATCTGGGAGGTTCTTGGAAAAAACAAAACAAAACACCCCAGCGTTCTCCCTGTCTGTAAACCCTTACTAGGATTGAGTGCAGGCAAGGGGCTGAGCTACTTGCATTTCATCGTGTTGACCCAGAGAGCTATGGTACAGGTCATGACATAGCATCTATGTCCAGAGAGAGGCGTGGCTCTGCCTATGGGGGACTGTGCCAATTCTGGGGTGAGAGGAGACGTTCATCTACTGCGCTTTGGACAGCACTGTGCCAAGCGTGTGCCAGGCTTCCCCCAGAGGATGCCACCCAGCTGGTTTCTGCTTCCCAGGCATATATGCTCAAGGCAGCCAGGATCACAAGGACCCCCCTTGTTTTCTGAACCCGGGGCACCTTAGGCGTTTCCTCTATGTCCTCCCTTGTCCCCGAAAGCATGTATTTCCAGGATGAGCTTTTGGAAACCTTTCTTTGGGTATCACAATCAACCCATGTTTCTTGTGTGACGGAAATTACACCATTCAAAACTGAGCCAGCAGTCCCCTACACAAGGCAGCAGGGGGTGCCTCCCAATGCCCAGGTGAGAATACATCAGGCCCCAGGCCACCTGCGTGGCTCTAGTGGTTTGGGAAACCAGTCAGGGAAATGTCAAAGTGATAAGAAGCCTCCAGAGGTGACCTCGAAGAACACTTGAGTTTCAGGACCCTCAAAAGTGCTTGACTTTTCTGGCCTGTTTTTGATTTTTAAATGAGACAATCAATATATAGATAAAGTTCCCAGCACAATGGTGGCCATGTCATGGGGACTGTTAACCATACTCCTTTTGTACAGTATGTGTGGGTTCCATTGCCTCAATCTTTGGTATTGTTTCTGAACTCTAAATTTACACTAGAAATACTCCCAATTATTACATAACTCATCAGGCACTTTTACAATTGCTTTTTAAATAATAAATCTCTACAGATTAAAATACTTACTTTTTTTTTTTTTAAATGGGGAAAAGCAGGGATGTTGGAATAAAGAGAGCAGAACTGTTGGATCCCAGCAGCTGGGCTGTGACAGTCACCTTGGGCACACAATACCAGAAACTAACCATTCTCTCAAAGGATGCTGTCTGTAGGCGGTACAGCCAACTAGCAGGAATAATTAAGTACAAAGGAACTAGTTTCAATGAGGAAAATCAACCATGCCTCAATGTCTGTCAGACAACACCCTACCAATGAATGGCGAAGTTTCAGAAGAAAGATTCAAGTTTGCTCAAAACTTCCCTAGGGAATTTATTCCCAGCCTTTCCCAGCCTCTCTATGGAAAACTGACTAGTATTTTGCTTTATTATCATAGACCCAGGGAGAGAGAAACTCATAGATTCTTAGATGCTAAGAGCCAGAAGAGACATTAATCACCCAGGACAAACCCCTTTCTTTTTAAAGATTTATTTTTATTGTTTTGGCAGAGAGAGAGAGAGAGAGAGAGAGAGAGAGAGAGAGACAGAGACTGAGAGAAGGGGGAGGGCCCAGAACAGTCTCCATAGTTGCACATCATTGGTTTTTCCACATAGTTTCACTCCACAGGTGGGCATGTGGCTGCACAGGGCAGGAGTCTCACCTCGGTGAGAACTGAACTGGAGACATTCCCCAGCTCAGCATATGGGTCCACACGGCCGGGGCCAGGATTCGATCCTCGGTCCCCAGGGCTGCAAAGTGAGCACTTAACCCACTGAGCCATCCCAGCTTCCCCACCCCTTTCTTTTTAAATCAGGAAGTTGTGGCTCAAGGATGGAATGAGTGATTGGGTAGCAGAGTGAATTGAGAACCCAAGTTGCCTAACTCTTGGAGCACATGTCAAAAATCAAAAACTAAAGGTCTAATGGCTGGCCAGCAAGAATGAAGTATTGCTGTTGAGTCCAGGAGATGAAGCGCTTCCTGGCCACTCAAGAATTGTTAAACCAGACACAGAGGTGGGGACACCTTTTTTTGGACCTCTCTGGAATATGAGTGATGGACCCAGGCTTTGAAAGATTGACAGCGTTCCTTCCTCCCACCCCTCCCCTCCTCTGACCTCTCCTACTTTGTCCCCTTGTCCTGCCAAGCTTGGGCTCATAACTGGGACTCATTTGGTTCCAGAATCATGCTTCAGACTGTATCCTCATCTATAAGCCAATTCAGCAGAAATTTTCTTTAAAAAACGTTCATGGGTTTGATTTTAGGAAACAGAATGGGATTTCAATTGAGATCTCTATGAGCCCAAATTGCCAGTTTTACTAATGGTGTCCCCTTGTGCTGGGGTCTCTGGGTCTCCCCTGAGCATGGCGTGGTCCCTCCCTCTTTGTCCAGAGAATGCCCCTTTTGGCAGGTCACAACCAGGTCTCTAGGTTCTTCACCAAAAGCTACTAAGAAGAAAACAGGACTCACCCTAAGACATTTACATTTGTGTAACAAGGAAATTATTTTAGGAGCTAGACCAGCCTCTGTTGGATCAAATGTGGATTTCCGTCATTGGTTTCCACTGATGTTGCTCTTGGGGTACATTTTCTAGACTCTGGAGGGCTTCCCAACAACCCTTGTTGAATCCAGTAGCAGGAAGTTCTACTTCTCCTGAATCGGACTGGGCCAGAAGCTCCTAAGACCTACAAAGGTGGTCAAGTTCTTGGACGCCAATAGTTGACCTAATTTTAAAGACTGTCATTCTACCTAAGTCCTCTTAGCCTCCATGTAGGTCTTAAAATAAGTTTTAGGGGAAAATAAGTCAAAATAGGCTCTATAGAAGAAGCAGTTGAATGTCAATCAAAAGCCTAGCACAGTGCTTATGACTATATCTGTGATTCCTCTTAGATTTGTCAAATGAAATACGATTTGGTGTGTAAGACTAATGAAAGCTGAGAGGGTGTTTCCTTTCAAATGCTCCATTTGCCCCCTCAGACCACATGATGAAGGCCAGGGACACAGAGAGAAAGCGACCGTCAGCTCTCTTTATGAGTGTCACACGACTTCATGCCATCCTCATCGCAACCCCGTGAGGGAGGTGTACTGTCTCCATCCTATAGATGAGGAAACTGAAGCCGAGAGGCAAATGCCCTGCCCGAGGTCACTCGCTACAAGAGGAAGAGATGGAATCATAACCGAAGCCCGTGTCCCTCCGAAGCTCAAGTCTGCCAGGTCAATGGCAATGCCCCCAAATTGTGCCCTGTAACCCTTCCCCACACCGTGCCCTCCTCTGCCAAATCAGCGTTCTAGTAAAACAATCATAGACCCACTGGTTCCCTGGAGAAAAAGAGTGATGCTTGTGTTGGCTCCTCCACTTAGCTATGATACTCGGTGAGTCCTGCCTGTTCCTTTGAGTGGCTTCACAATGCAGTTGTCAGTGGCAGAAAATAAGGCCACATCAATTATTCATCTGGCTGCTGCTGGGATCCCTTAGCTCTTGGACTTCAGTGTGGCTGCAGGTAATCTCATAAGTGCCCCTTGTTCTCGGCCCCCAAGGACCTCCTGTCATTGTGTTAACTGAACAAGTTCAAATAATGTCCCTCCTGACTCTGGTCTTTTGTCTCTAGACTGTACCTTTGAAATCCTGCAGAAACAGGTGAGTTTTCAAAAACACTCTCTGGGAGGCCACATACACAGAACAGCTGTGTTTTTTTTCAGATATTAAAAGATCAAAGTTCCCAATGGGAGCCAACCTGGTCTGGTAACGGGCCGAATTTCCCCTCTGAATACTTTTCCAACTGAGGAGGGCGGATCAGCTCCACCCTCCAGGTTCTGGGCGGGATTATGTTCCTGGGAAGCCATCGTCCCACACTGGTGGCAGCCATTTTTGTCAAGCATTGGAGATTTTGCTTCCAGAGATGAGAGGCAGTCTCTGTCCCATCTTGAACATGACCTTAGAAAGACGGGCCAACTTCATCAGATCTGTCAATCATTCCCTGTCTTAAAGAGAAAAAATGCCCTCTACATTGCTTCCAACCGGACGTGCTATTCTTCTTTTTCTGTTTTCTCTTTCCAACGCAGCAGAGATAGAAAACACCAACCTTTGGAGTGCAAATTTCCAATGACCCAAGCCCACTGGACTTGATTTTGGATTGTGGTTTCTTGAACTCCCATTTACGGCCTAGACTTCTGGTGCCTTGCTCCCTGAATTTGTCTCCATGCGACCAGTAGGCTTTGTTCACATTCTGGCTTACACAGGAACACAACTCTTCCACAAGTGGCCTTTAGTGCTGTTTATAATATCATTTCCTGTCATTTTTAAACTGTGCGTGTACTTTATATTCTGGCTCGGTCCAATATTTGAACTTTAATAGGTTGATTTCCATATATATTATGCAAATAATTCTTACCTGATTTTTTTATGTTCTATCTTAAAAAAAATAAATAAACACTGCACCACTTATTAATAAATAGACATTTCAATGACTCTGTGGCCGAATGTTATTTGCTTCATTGATGACGTGGGGCGACAAGTAAAGAGTTTGCTTTTGGTCGTGGGAGGGAGTGATAGGGCAGACGTGAGTATATTTGTAAGATGTGAGAAAGAAACCAGTTAAAAGAAAGAGAGTAGCGACAGAAGAAAGAAAACATGGGAAGCCGGGATGGCTCAGTGGGTTAAGCTCTCTCTTTGCAGCCTCAGGAACTGAGGATCGAATCCCGGCCCCGGTCCATGCAGACCCATATGCTGAACTGGGATGTGCTTCCCATGCGGGAGGCCCCCAGTTCAGTTCTCGCCCCCCGGTTTAGCCCCTGGTTCAAGGCGGCAGCCCTCCCAGGTGGGAGGACCCCAGCCCAGTTTCTGCCCTGTGCGGCCCCCCCGCCCACCTGTGTGGAACGAAACCATGTCGAAAATTGCTGACATACAACTATGGAGACTGCTCTGGGTCCTCCCCCTTCTCTCTGTCTCTATATCTCTCTATCTCTGTCTCTCTTAGTCTCTGTCAAAAACAATTTAAAAAGTGTTTAAAAAAGAAAGAACACATATTTGATGGCATAAAGAACCAGAGGAAGAAAAGAATCGAATGCAAAAGCAACGCCCCTAGCCACGAAGAGTGCACGCTGTGGACCGCGTGTTTCCTCAGACAGTCAGTCTACACGCTACGGAGATACAGAGTTAGTAGAACATTACCCAGGCATTACGGCGTGAAGACATTACCACGCCCACTTTATAGATGAACTCGAGGCCCAGAAACATAAAAAGCCCGTCAGACACTCTTAAGTGCAAGTCCCCAATAGAACCCAAGACCAGCCTGCTGCCAAGCCTCACATTGGTTCCTTTGGAGAAACTTCACGTCTTAAATTGTGTAGGAAGAAGAAAGAATGGGGGACTCAGACCGTGAGCCAGTGGGGAGGAACTTAGCAAAGTTCACATCAAATTGCCTTTCTCCATCATGGGTAGAGTAGGAAGGAATGTTTTGTCAGGAGAAAGAGGGAGTTGGGGTGGGAACCTTGGAAAGTTACTTAGCTTTTTTGTGTGCCTTAACTTGTCATCTGTGACGTGGGGAGGATAATACTGACCTTGAAAGGTCATTTTCTGGATTGATGTGTGTAGAGAACCTAGCAAAGAGTCTAGCACACAGCAAATATTCACTGAGTGAGAGCTTTTGCCTCTATCCCAGGCCCACCTGCCCGGCTGCCTTAATTGGTTTTCTGCAAGAATACAGATTAAGATGTCAGGTGTGGATAGTTTATTCATAAAATGATCCCAGGAAATACAACTGTGGGAGCAGGGAGAATGTAGTTAGATGAAGAAAAGCCAATAACAAGTGAGCTGATCTCATGCGTGACCAGAACCCTATAAGTGTCAATGTACCAAAGACTTGTTCTACCTTTGGACACGAATCAGCCATTCATCTGCTGACTCCTGCCCTTCTGGGGTTGAGGGTTGCCCCTGGGGCTTTAAATGTCTGACACTGTCATATGTCCCTGTGCTACAGCTCAATAGTCCCCAAGGTGCCAAAGCCCTAAGGCAGAGGAGCAGAGAGATAGGGCCAAAGGGGTGCTGGGCCCTGCCTACTGCAGCTATAGCTGAACTCAGAAGTGGGCAGAGAGCATCGGGAGTGGGGTATTGTCATCTGACACATGAGTCCCCTTGGAAACCCAACGTGCACAAAGGTAAACGACAACCCAGCCAGGTTAGCACTCTTCACTCTCTAAGTCAAAGGACAAAGTTGGCCAACGCTCACGCTGGTCATGATGCCCAGAGACACACTTCATTGTTACAATGTAGCCTCTAGGAACCAGAGTAGACAACTGCTGTTCTGATACAAGGTCATCCATCATCCAGCTCTGAAGTCACATCAGTCATCGCAAAGGCCTGTGGCCAACTTGGCAGCTACGAGAGCCCCAGCTCTGCAACCATATATCCCGCCCTCCACAAAACATACCCGCCCCAGTCTCTGCATGACAGATGGAGAAAGAGCCTAAAAAGTATATCCTTGAGAAAAATCCCCTTCCATCTGCACAAACAGAGCAAACGCCGACTCAGAGCCTCGAATCCCAGTTACTCCTGGGAACAGTTATTGTTCCTCATCACGTCAGCGTCCAACAATGGGCTAGGGCATCCCGTTCACCTGGGACCCAGGGACTTCCCTACACTGAAGTTGTGTAAGCTGTCCCCTCTGGGGAAAGCCCAATTGTCCTTGTAGCCTGGCTCCATATCAATTATGGAAACACTCCCAGAAGTTTACCTTCTAGTCCTGGGCAGGTCAGCCTCCAGCCAGTGGCGTTAGCAGAGAGAAGAGGAAGAGGCAAAATTAGAGAAGGGATGGGTCAGGTCATGAAGGGACCCTCATTAGGACATGTGCATTTCCTCTGAGTTAGACTGTAAATGGGCACAGAGAATCTCACTGGGTTGCAAAAATATCCTAAAGTTAGATGGTGGTGATAGTTATGAAAGTGTTAAATTCACTAAAAGCTATTGAACAGTACACCAAAAATGGGTGACTTTCATAGTGTATAAATTATACTTCAACAAAATTGTTTAGAAAAATGTCTCCATGGCTGATATAAGGGAAATTAATTCAGGGAAGCAAGAGTAATGGCAGGTGACAAGCCAGCAGGAATTCCAATAGCCGGGACTAGAAAGATCAAGCTTGAACTTGAGTGGTACAAGCAGAAGAAATCTGACTAGGCAGGTTCTTCTAGGCCAGGGATGGCCAAACTTTTTCTGGGCCACATGGACCTGTCACGATTACTCAACCTTAGTCTCCGTCACAAACATAGCCTCACAGAGCGTAAATGAATGGGTGTGGCCATGTTCCAATAAAATGTTAATGGTGGATGTTGAAATTTCATATCATTTTTTACATGCCATGAAATACTCTTCTTTTTACATTTTTTTTCAACCCTTTTAAAATGTAAAACGATTTTTGTCCTTATAGAAATGAGCAGCCAGGCCAGGCTTGCTTGGCCTGCTCTGGGCACCTGCTAAATGTTGACCCGCATGCCACGTGATACTTGGCTCACCGACCTTTATAACAGGAAGGGGACATCATCACCTAGTGATTGTTCTGTTCCTTCAATGAACATAATTGCTGTCAGGAGAGATTGCCCATCCCACACTGAATCGCTGCTTTGTCTTTCTGCTCACGGATTCTGTTCATCCCACAGCCCAGACAGTTTTCTCCAATGGCCTTGATCCTACTTCACCATCCTGAGTTCTTGGCAAGATTATGACTCCTTTTTTTTTTCCCCCAGAGGATTTAAAGCAAAGTTATCAAGCCCTTCCCACCCCCTCCCCCTCTGTATCTTTCACTAAGAACTCATATAAACTCCACAGCTCTGACCTAGCTATTAATCTTTCTGGCTGCTTAAATTCTTTGAAGTCATTTATCCGGCTCAGTAGACAGGTAAGTCATATACTGGCAATATTTTAAAACCCTTTTGTTTCCTCTCCGCTCCAAGGAATGAAGCCAGCTAGGGGGTGCATCTGCTGTCATCTCCCAGCTTTGGATGCTGAGATGAGTAGAAGGAATCTGGGTGTTTCTATCACCCACTACCTACATGGCACCTAAGCTAAACTCTGCCCTCTCCCTTTAATTAAAAAATTTTTTTTCTCTCTTAAGCTATTGATTAGAACCTTAATGCAGCCATCAGCTGGGAGGGTGGCTTGTCCTCCCATCTAGGATACAGGACACGTGATCTTTAATCCAAAGACTTGTACTAAAGAGAAAAGAATGCCCTAAAAAATGGCTGGCGGCAAGGCAGTCGCTAAAAAATTGTGCTTTCTTAATCAGTGGCCCACCAATCAGGGTTTTGAGCAGCAAAGAGAGAGGTGGTCCCAATCCTGGCTCTTCAGCTGCATTCGCTTGGGCCAGTTGCTTATCTGAACCTTGGTTTCTTCAAACTATAGGATAAGGATAGCCACAACTAAGTAAGGTTGCTTCAGGGACCGATGGATTACCCCATGGAAAATTCCTCATACATTAGATGGTGAACAAGGATCAGATTTTGCACTCTTTTCCTGCATTAACTGTCTTTGAAAAGACCTTGGAGCTGACTGCCTGAGTGTGAAGGGTTGGAACTCCACTCACCTATTTGAGGGCTTTGGGAAAGTTGTCTGTCACCCCCAGGCCTCTGAGTCCTCATCAAGGAAGAGGGAGCCAATACGCTGAAGGTTGCTGAGTGAATGGACCCGCTTAATGTATATATGACGTGTAGCATTCCCTGTGGCTGACCCAAACAAGAGGTGGGAGTGTTCACCTCTCCGCTGAGGGCTGTAATTACTCTGTGTCTGATGGGCCTTCCTTTGGCTGCAAACTACAGGGAGGAAGGAAGGTTTACATGACAGGCTAAACTAGCCTTGGTTGATTGGTGATTCTTGTTATTTGGAAGTAATACAATGTTTAATTCAGGCTCTCATAGCTTTGTTCTTACCATTCACATTCCCAGCTGTAGCGCTGTTGCCAGTAAAATGAAGATATATTGTGAATTCATTTCACAAGGCTCGCACAGATCCCTGTCTTGTTGGCCCCAATAGCACTTCTCAGCCCTTCTTCCGGCAATGTGACTTGGGTCTCTCACCCCTTCCACCCACCAAAAGGCTTTGAAGGAAAGAAAGTGTGAACATACATACATTTGTATATCAAATTTTCCCCCATTTTTAAACAGCAATGAAGCTGTATTAGGAGGGCATCTCCCTTCTACGTGCCCAGAAAAAACACAGAAGAGACAATATGCTTGTACACCCCTCTCATAGTCCCAGATCTCTGTGGAACCACATGAGTAATTCTGTCACGGGCTGTAAATAAAAGTGAATGTCACTTCTTGCCAGAGCATTGAAGAGTTGGTGCACAATGTTCCAGCTCTCTCCCTTCCATGGCACAGTGAATCAATGACTAAGGAGGCTACAGAGACCAATGGAGCCTCCAATAACTGGGGTCCCTGAGACACTGTGTGGAGCAGAATTTCCCACCAATTTGTAGCAACTGTGGACTACAAACAAGAAATCAACCTTTGTTGTTGAATTAAGTCCACGAGGTGGTGGAGTTAATTTGTTACCTCAGCCTAGCCTAACCTATCCTAACCTATACAAAGCCTGTTACAAGTTGTATTTCCAATGACACCTCATGCAGCGTTCTCAAGGATATTCTGCAATACTGTGGATAGTAATCTAGCCTGTTTCCTCTGAGGGCTTGCTTGCTTGCTTCCAGGGGGTCCGGAATACCACAGACATGCCAGGCTTCCTGGTACACAGTCCTCCAGTGAAGTTGTGCGTGGGCATCGCGTGTGTCCTGTCCTTTTGGAACACAGGTGGGTCTGGTTAAAGTTCAAGAAGTGGTTGTTCTAAGTTGGGGTGTTCTTTGTGCTTCAGAGACTGGCAGCAGCCAACATTTCAGGCCAGAATCCTGAACGAGTTTGATCAAAATGGCTATAATAAATTTCCGATTTCTGGGTTGGTCCTTTCGATGTTTTGCACTTGAGTTCCATTTATGTAACAGATTTATCTGCACCTTCACTGTTACAACTCTTGTCCAAACCATCAGTGTCTCTTTCCTAAACCACTAAATCACCTTCTGGCTTCTCCTCTCATCTCTCCATGATCCATTCTCCACTCACCAGCCTCAGTGATCTTTCTGTAAATCTCATCAACTTTCAAGTTCTTCCCTCATCTCTCTCTGCCTCAAAAAAATTACTCAGTGACTTCCTACTTCTTTTTGGACTGTATCCCAAGTCTTTTACATGACCCTGCCCTCCTTGCAAACGCCAGTTCCTACAACAACCCAACCCCTTCATCCTCTGTGTCCCATTACTGTTCACATCCTCCAGTTCTTTAAAGTAATACTCATGCCCATCTCAGACCCTGGGCACATCCTGTTCTCTGTGCACTGAAACACCCCTCCACCAGCTAAACTCCTCAAACCCTATTCACCCTTCACATCTCAGCTGAATGTCACGTCCCAGGGTCCCTGTTATACACCCTCAGAATGGCCTTCGAAGTGTCTGACACTGTTCATGAGACTATCCTGAGTCTTCATTCCCCCCATGTCTGCCTTCCCAATAGACTATCAGCTCCAAAAGAATGGAGTCTGCGTTCATTTACTCAGCATACAATCCCAGCGTCTAACACATGCAGTGCCTCTTAAAGTCCAGGTGCTGAATAACATTATCAGTCATTAGTACTGTTGCAGTTGGTCAATAAATATTTGATGACTAAATGATCAAATAAATGAACAAAACCACAAGTGAGATTTTAAGCAAATCATGTCACCATTTCATCTTACAGCCTCAGGGACCCAGGATCGAATTTCCAGCCCTGGCCCATGAGGGCCCATATGCTAAACTGGGGAGTGCCCCCAGTTCGGTTCTCACCGGGGTGAGACCCCGGCCCAGTTCCTGCCCTGTGCAGCCCCGCCCCAACCTGTGGAATGAAACTAAGTAGAAAACTACAGACATGCAACTGTGGAGACTGCTCTGAGCCCTCCCCCTTCTCTCTCTCTCTCTCTCTCTCTGTCAAAAACAATAAAAAACAAAAATCTTAAAAAAAAATAAATGAATAAAAATAAAATAAGTATTTTGGATTAATTCTCTCTGAGGTCATTTCTGGGTTGTAATTATTCTGATGACATTTTTTTTTTATTTTTTTAGTGTCTGCTATGAAAGGAGACGCCAAGAAGGAAAAGGTCATGACCTTCCTACCTACCATAGGTAACTGCGCAGTTGCTGCTCCCTAGCTCACTCTGTGGTGGGCAAATTCTTGGCTCTGAGCCTCCCTTTTTCTACGGGTAAATGGAGGTTGTGTCTGTGTTTCATGCTCTAACAGTCCCAGTTAGAGTTCTATGAGTTTCTCATTGCTTTCATGAAACAGCTGGATTTTCACTCGTTTAATAAATCCACAAAGACAGTAACATTCTATTAGCAATAGAAGGTTTCACAATGTAAGGTCTCGTTATGTGCCGTCATCACCTTTGTAATAATTCCGTCTCTGCCTTTTTTTTCTTTTTTAACGGTCTGTAATTGGCTGTGCAGCAAGGTGGTGAGTGCATTTTAACATGAAGGACACATTGGCGTCAGGGGCTGGGTCTCTCTGTTCCGAACTTTTTGGTAAATAGGCAACATAATTTTTTGGTCTGGTTTTGGTTTGGGGGAAGGGAGATGAGGATTACTGTTTATTTTTAAATTTTCATTTCTTTTTCATTACTACATTTACGTGGTCAAAAATGCAAACAGCAGGGAAGTGTGCAAAGTTAAAATGCTCTCCCAGCCGACCACTTCCCTTCATCACAGTCGTGCGATTTCTGTGTCTAAGCCGTGTAACTGTCTGCAACTCTCATACTTGAGCCTCCAATTTTCTCCTCTTTAAATGGAAACAGCAATTCCTGCTCTGCAGGTAATCATAAAGGATAAAATGATTCTTATGAATCATAAAGTATTCATGAGAAGAATGAATACGTGTGAAAAGCACCAACGCCTTCCCTTTTAAAGACACTCCAATGCTGGTCTTTTTACCCAAAAGGAGAGCAATAATCTTGTATTATCTGTCTGGCGATTTATTTGAAAAACAATTCTGTATAGCAGATTCCTATTCAGAAATCTGTGCTTCGGATCTGGTTACATATTGTTATCCAAATCCACCCACAGGTTTGTAATTAGAAAAAACAGTGGCAGAAATAAATAAGTTTTTCTCAGGGAAAGGATTGGTGTACCAGCAAGGTTCTTAGTTAGGAAGACGGCACAGGGCACGTCATTCTGGCTCGATGGGTGTAGAAATCCTGCAAACCCACCAGCCTACGGCTTCCCTGTAGCCATATTGTAGAGAAGGGGATCCCTAGCCCCCACCTACCTCTAACCCCAAAGCTCTGATACTTAACCAGAAAGCATGATCACCAGTGAAAGGCCACATGGCTGACAACAGTTGATTGAACTTGAGTTCTAGCAGGGCACTTGAACCTCAGGGAAACCATCTGAGTATCCATCCACGCAGGAATGGGTAAAGAAAGTGTGGTATTCACAGACCGGGGAATATTGCTCAGCCTTAAAAAATAAGGACATCCTGCCACCTGCAACAACATGGATGAACCTGGAGGACATTATGCTGAGTGAAATTACCCAGCCATGGAAGGACCAATACTGCATGATACCATTTCTATGAGGAATTTAAAATCATCAAACTCAGAAGCAGAAAGAAGAAAGGCGGTTGCAAGGGGGTGGGGGCGTTGAGGGAGGGACAGGAAGCAGGGCCGCTCACCAGGTATGGGATTTAGGTACATCACGTCCCGAATCTGGGCCTCAGGATCCTCATCCTTCAAAGGAAGAGTTGTATGTGGTGACGTGTGAGGATGTCACGCATTGCGTGAGGCTCTGTCTCCACAGTACTGTTTTATCCGTGGAAACTTTTATTTCAGCATCTAAAAATGAAGTTGAGAAGAAAAACGCGGAGGCTCTCCTTTCAGCAACAGGTCACGGGGCCGGCCTTAAATCCTGGCCAACTCCGCGCCACTGTGATCCGGGAACGCACTTTCCAGCCTCTCTGTGCCTTGGTTTTCCCCATCTATAAAATGGGCATGAAGTGCCTGCTCCATTGCAATGTCACCTGAAATGCCATCGTTGCAACAATCATAGTGGCAAAGGCTGTGCGATCAAATGGCATCTCATTCAAATCAGTGGGTCTTTCAGATCTCAGCTTATGTCACTTTCCCAGGGACTTTCTGCAGCTCCCTGGACCAGGTGGGGGCCCTGAGAGAGGTGCTCCCCACACCCTATTGCTCCTTGTTTGACGCTCCTCAGATGCATTTACTCATGAATCTCCTTCCTTCTACCTGAGCCACAGACAGTAAGCGCCACGGAGTGGACTCCTGTTCCTCTTCCTTGACCTCTTTACACCCAACACTTAGAACATCGCTGGGCCCTCCGTGAAAATCTGTTGAATGGATAAAGAAGGAATGAACACCTTTGGCCTTTCCAATTTTCCCTGGACATTTTCTTCTTTGGTAACACAAACTTTGCTGTGTGGGCACGTGGCCTGGTATTTGGGAAGGGCCTGTTCTCTGCAGCTCGAGGAAGTAGGTTCTGGTCCCTCGGTTACCGGGACTCAGTTGTGAATTCCGTCTCCTCTCTGAGCCTCCCTTTCCCTCCTCGGTGAAGGGGTGGGGTAGATTAACCCCCTGCATCAGAATCGCCTTGGCTACTTATTAAAATGCACATTTCTGGGCCACATGCAGTCCAAGGAGACTAGAATCTCAGGCAGGGACCCAGAATCTGCCTTTTCACTGTGTCCCCAGGGATGGTCACGGTCACTAGCCCGAGGACCGCTGCAGTGAGGCCTCCAAGGCTCCCCCACCATGGGGAGCTGGGCTTGGAGCCTCGCATTGCTCCCCTGAAGCCTTTTCTTTTCCCAGACTCTGACCGTGGAGGAGAGGAGAGGAAGGACAATGGGGTGCACTTTCTGGACACCACAGGTGAGTCCCGCACCCCCCCAGCGCTCCGTGGGCTGCTGAGCAGCTTCTCCTACCTCTCTGCACCCCACTTCCAACCCCTCACAGAGAGATCATAGCATCTCCCCAACTTTCCGATTGCTTTAGCCTCACAGTTATCTGAACATTAAGTCAAAGTTGAAAAAGCCAATGTTGGTTAAAATATAAAGCAGAGCACCCGCCAGTATGTCCGCCTGGTCAACCATTGTTCGCAAAACTTCAGGGAATAGCTGCAAGAAAGGTTGACTTTCAATCCAGCGGCGTCCATCGATTCAGCTGCACGCTGCCCATATCTGGACAATGATTGGCTGATGGGTGGATGGATGGATTTTGGTCCTGATGTTTGGGCCCCATCCCAGACCTATGATTAGAATCTCTGAGGTTGGAGCCCAAGCCTCAGAATTATGGTATTAAAACAATCTTTCCAGTGGCTCAGTGCCCAGCCAGGTCTAAGCGTTCTGTCTGAAAAGGCAGTTATTTGCAAATACAGAATGTCGAGAACTCCAGCCATTCCCTTGGGCTCCGCATTATATTAATATATCAGCACTTCTCACCAATCTCTACGCTCTCCAATGCAGAGATAAAATATTCCCTGAAATAAGTGTTCCTTGTGCAGCACCCAGACTTCGTCCATCTACTCTATCTTGTCACAATGCACACCAGTGACCGTCCCCTGCTGAGGACAGGGACTGTCTTTCATCTTCAAACTCCTTGTGCCTGGCACAGGGTGTGAGTGTGTAAATGTCCCAGGAGAATGCACATCTGTCTGAACATTGACAATGAGGCACTTTCTCTGTTGCCAACCAAAGCCAGCCGATGACATTATCTTCGAATCTCTTTCAGAGCTGCCTGCGAAGTCGGTGGATCTGTCCGAACTTAACCTGACAGAGCTGGTGAATGGGATGCTGAGCAGAGCTCTGAGAGGTACCTGTTCCCAAAAGCACAATCCAGGCCCATTTCTGTCTTGGAACCGCTTCCCTTCCGGACTCCCCGTGACCTGGGTCAGACCCAGCACGCCTCTGCGCCTCCGCTTCCCCGTGCTCAGCGTGGAGGACGCCTGTCCTACCTCACTCACAACGAGATGAAAAACACCCGTGTGAAGTAGGAGGTTCACCAGCATTTTGGGAACAAGCTATCTTCCAAACACAGCACGTGCGCCAACATTTCTGATCACAACTATTTTGTGAGCTTAAGGACTGGTCAGGAGAGACCTAACCAAGTGGCATGCACGTGTGTTTGCATTTTCCGTTTTGCTTTTGTGAATTATTTTCAATTTCGATTGTTTTATTGTTTATTTCGTTCGTGATGTTTACTACCTGTTCGTTGCATTATCGATTTCTATTATCCGCTTACTCACTTACGGTGTTGTTAATAATCGCACACAAGTTTGCCTGTTTCTTTGTCTTGATATTGTTGGCAGAGAGCAAGAAGTTCTTCTCCTTGCTGAGCATTACTTCCTATAGTTCCTTCGCCTTCCACAAGTTCTCCGTGGCCATTTACAACAGTAAGTGCTGCCTGGGTGTCTTGGTGGCAATAATGGTGAGCGAGGGGCCGGCAGGGTCGGGCTGTGCATCAGGATTACCATACGAATTGTTTCTCTTCACAGTTTCTAACCTGAAGACCGTGGACCCAGCCAAATTCCCCACCCGGTACTGCTATTGTTTAAACAATCGGACCAACGACCTGTCAGGTGGGCGGAACTAACCGTGCATTTGACACTGTTCCTGATTTGGTTTGCGCTTATCTTTTAGATAAGTTTGAATTAATTTTTTTCTCCCGAGTAAGAGAGGAATATACAGAATCTATTATGCTTCAATGTGTGCACATTCATCATCTGAGAAAGTTCTTTTTTTGGTTTTTACCCTAGAGAAATGTGCCTGCACAGAGGAGTAAGGACAAAATGCTCATGTGGCATTAATTTAATAGCAAAATCTGAGAGTAGGCTAAATATCATATGGAAAATGGTTAAAGAGTCTATCGTATGAACAAGTTTCAGAAAACAGACACAGACAATACAAGTAAATGGATGTGGCCAGAGTTGGCCTACATATAGAAAAACTTTCATAACATTTTTAATTAGAGAAAGAAGGTTACAAAATAATAGGTAGAATACAATGTCATTGAAGGAAAAAAATACACCTGTGAGCACCAAATGGATGATTACCTATTTGGACACTGGAGTATGTGTTTTGAAGTGTTAATTCAGGGGGGTCTGTGTTATATGATTTTTTTTTCAATGAGAGTGTGTGCATGTACTACCTTTATAATTAAAAAGTTAAAAATATTACATGTTTCTTATATTTAGGAAAGCCTAAAGAATAAAAATGAGAAGTACTTGCTCACCACCAATTCATTGATTCAACAATTTTTATTGAGCACATACTATTAGCCAGACATGTTTCTGGGTGGGGAAACCACACTGAGCAAAGGGGACGCCCCTACCCCCGGCTCTCATGGAACTTTGAGTCCAAGTAAAAACATCAAGACATTGGCTGATAGTGTGAACATGAGAACAATAAAGCAGGAGAAGGGGAGAGGAGGAAAGCCATGGTGGGGTGGGTTCCTGGGGGTAGGGTGGCCAGGGAAGTCTTCTGTAATAAGATGATGGAGGCACAGCCCACAGGGAGTGAGGGACAGCCCCGTGGTACCCGGAGACGGGGTGTTTCAGGCAGAAGCCCAGGCAGCACAGTGAGGACCGGGGAGGCCAGTGTGCTGGAGCAGGTGAGCCAGGGCAAAGTCCAGGGAAATGAGCTCAGAATTGCAGGGGGGAGGTAGCAAGGGTTTTTCAGATCGTGTCAAGTTTATAGGAAAATGGGGAAAGCAAATCATAAAAGCCATTCTTCTACAATATGGCTTTGTACAGCTCTTTGGTGATGCAGAGGAGGATTTGTGGGGAGAAGACAATGGAAGAGAAAGGGGATAGGGAATTATAGTAGTGAACCCCCACATTTCCTGCCTGCCTGAAATTGAGACTTTTTTTTTTAATAATTATGGTATATGTCTCTACCTGATTGTTAATATTCCTCAGTTCACTGATCTGAATCCAACTTGTAAAACCTATTCTGAAAAATTCAAATACAATCTACTTTCCCCCTCTACCAAGTCTCAGGAATTGAAAGCTCCTCATTCTGTCCTGCAGATTTCACAGCCTTGCTGGTGGACATCATTGGAAATTCTACCAGCTTCCTCACAGAGATTTTCAAGTCAACCTCCATCCTCTCGGGTATGTTTATCTTGAAAATGCTTGCCCATTTGAGATTCAACACCCTTCATGGAATATAACCAAACCTAACTCCAACCCTGCCATAGGCCAGGCTGCCAGGAACACTGGTGTAAGTTTTATTCAGACGATCGGTATGGTTCAGTTTCAAGTACCAGTGACTGAAGGTTCCATAACCCCACCAGAGCTATTCTTGGTGTCCAAAACTGGAGGAAGAATCCCAGGCTCAATGTTGAGGGAAATCCAGGTGGACGGAAGAAAACAGCTTCTGTAGGACAGCTAAGCTCTCACTTTTAAATAGGAGAAACCTGAGGTTCAGCGAGGTTGAATATTTTGCTCAAGGTTGTGCAGAATTCAGAGTTAGATCTGCACAGAGCCTAACCTGTGTCTGATGTACAGCTGTCTGTTGTACACTGAGAAAGACATGCCTCCGTTAGAAGGTGGCTTCATATAACCTCCAGGATGTTCACATTCCCCTAAAGCACAGATCTGGTCAGCAGCTCAACGCTTGGTCTCAGGAAGATGATGTGCAGCACTAGAGTAGCTACTGCTGTTTTAGAAGCAGGGAGACAGGGAGAAAGACGATTGAAAATAGATGCCATGAAGGGACACCATTGGACCGTCCCTACAGCCTTCCTGGGTAGCTACTGTATTAATCCCCACTTCACAGGAGAGGAACCTGTGGCACAGAGAGGTTAAGTAACCTGCCCAAGATCACTCTGCAGGGACAGAATTCTAACCCAGCCAATGTGGGTGTGAAGTTCGAGGCCCTTGGTCACTATGCTGACGCATATAATTATAATAGCACAGTAGCAGTAACACTAATAATGATGATGACTGTTCATTGAGTTCTGCTATGTGTCACACACCATCTTCAGCGCTTCACACACATCATGTCAATGGGTCATCCCAGCCATCCTACCAGGAATGTGCGACCACACGTCCACAGTGCTTCGGCAGCTTCTTTGAGAACAAGTGTGTTTAGGGATCAGAAATTTCCAGACACTTGAAGGTCTAATGTGGCGTCCACATGCTACATAGCATAGCACCTTCAGCAATATCTGGCACAGCCCACTGTCCTCAAACACACTCGTATTCATTCAGCAGAATGCTTTTACACTAAGGGGACAGATAAACATGGTAAACAGCCTCACCTCTGACAAGTCAGGTTTGGCCACCAAATGAGTTTGGAGACCAAACTCACACAAGGCCTCCCATCTCACAGACATTCAGGGGTTTGGAAATCACAAATAAAGCACTCTGGGATTCAAATTTTGTTAGATTTAAAAATAGGTAAACTGAGGTCCACAGTCCTGTAAGTGACAAAGTTCATGTTATACCCAAAGAAGCTGAACCCAGAGTCTGTGACCTTAGCAGTTACATTAGACTGCATCCCACCCCCTCACAAAAAAAAAAAAAAATCCAGAAAATCAGGGTTGCCTCAAACATAAGGAGTCAGCCATCTTTTCTTAGAGAATCTGAAGTGAGGGATTCCCAGCTCCATTTTCATTTCAACCGAAGACGTCACCGCTTCCAACCAGTGGCTGAGTCCTGTGTGGGGGTTTGTCTTACAGTCAGTCAGACGAATGACTCGGACTGCCTCTTCATCTGCGTGATGACAGGGAAGTCAGGTGAGCCCCAGCCATTCTCTGACACGCTCTGGAGCATCACACAGCCGTCTAGGGGGCGAGCCCACAGTTTGATGCTGTGGGGGGATCTTTGCAGGAAGGAACCTGTCTGACTTCTGGGAGCTAGCAGAGCAATCTCCAGTTCTCAACTACACGTTCACCAGCAGCCTGCCGGGTGTTCTGGGTGAGTGCACACCTCCCACGCTGCTCGGTGTTGCCGACCAGGGTCCCGTCTAGCAAACCGAGGACTAAATGCTGCCCGCACTCGCTTTGTTTAGCTATGTAGACGGTGTTAAAATCGGAGGCCTCTGTCCATTTCAGTTATTATTTTTTTTAATTTCTAGACTGTTTTGCAAAAGAATCTCTGGCAACTTCGGTTGCACCCCTCAGACACGTCATCAAGCGATGGGAGTTTACTAGCTGCTGTCCCCATGTCCCCCATTCGGGGGGGACATCTCTCTCCTGTGTTCCGTAGTCATTTTTCTTTCTTACTGCCTTGAACTTGTTTCTCAGAATAACGACCTGGCTTTGGATGTATTTGAACGTGTGACCCTGTTGTAGACGTTGCCGCTCTGTGATACTCAGCCCCTATCCAGCCATCGTCTGCCCCTCCACACACACCCCTCCTCTTCCTGTCTTTTTCATGACCCCAGCTGGCACTTTGGAGCTACCTGGAGGCCCTCTTTCTCCCCTACCTTTAACAGTCATTTCTAGCTGAATAAAGTCGCTGGAATCTGGGGGATTCTCCAGGAGAATTGGCCGCTGCTGTGGTTATCTTAGTTCAAGTCCTTGTCTACTATCTCGGTCTAGAGCGCCTTCTTTTCCATAGTTCAGGACCCAAATGGTCGGTCTCCAGCTCAGCAGCTGCCTCTACTTTCCTAAAAAAAAAACCCCAATGAAAATGAATCTTCTCTCCTGTGGTCCTACCACACAGCGCTTGTGCCTCACTGGGACTGTGTCATCCCAGGGCATCTCACAGTTGACCTTACACGTGTGTCTCCTCACTGACCATCCTCAAAGGCAGAGACCCAGCCTGCCCACCCCACCCCACCCCCGGGGTTTGTACTATACCTTAATAGTAGGTTCTTGGTGGAGGTTTTTGAGTAAAGTATAATAAATCTCCAATTCCTTTCAGTGGGCTACCTCGGTTTGCACTTATGCAGGGCATCTCTTAGTTATGCTGAGGAAAGAACTCCAGTTTGTATGGAACGAGGCTGCTTGATAGGGCGATGAAATGGGGGTGGGGGGAGGGCTCTCCTCACCTAGCCAGTTCTGAGGACAAATCTGATGGTTGACTCAATCTCAGTTCCAAAGAGATTCCTTCCGTGACCTTCCCCCACCCATCTCAGTCATGGCTCCCGTTTGGTGCTCCTTCAATAAAGTTCTCCAAGCAGCAGATGGGTGGGAAGAGAAGGCATGCTTCCAAGTTGGCTCTCAGGTCAAGTGCCTGGTAATCAGTGACCCGGCTGAGTGACAGTTTGATTGGGAGGCACCTAGTCCCATGTCCAACTAATCTGGGAGCAAGGACTAGGCTTCTGCTGCCTGTGGAATGTCATTGAGCCCACAAGTAAAGCAGGACAGAGGGAATGAGGCTACGGGGCTGCCCTTCACCATCGTACTCTGCGTGCCCTGCACATAGTTACCGAGCAAAAGGGCAAGTGGGAGCCAAAATCATACCAGCCTGCAGGCCAACGTTTGACCACCCCGGGGAAGGGACCCTATGGCTGGTGGGAGCCTGTCATCCTAATATCCAGCCCCCCCCCTCCTTACGCCCGAGGGGAGATGGATACTCAGGCCTCTTCCTCTATTTCTCCATGCAGTGTGCAAGGGTTCTGGGCAGGTCTCCCCTGAATTAAGCCTTCTTGCCCTCTCTGGGGGATCCTTTCTTTGAAGTGGCTTCCACCTAGCAGCCCCCGATTCCCCCCAATTTCACCTCTGGTCCCCAGTTGCACCCGCAGGGCACACGAAGAGACCTTGTACCACTGGCAGGAACAGGTGCAGGGCCACAGGGGTGCTGAGGTCTGAGGAGCCGGTCAAGGACCCTGACGCCGTGCAGGGCCCGATCCTTTTCAGGCTGACAGCTTTGCCTTTGTTCACGGTGCTGCTTCGCGAGACTTTCACGGGGACTGATATTTTAAACTAATTTGTCCATTGAAGGAGAAACCCTACTTTGGGCACCTACGGTGCTGGTCCGAGTGAGGTTGGAATCTGCGTTCTGAATATTTGTGTGTGACCTTTCAGTGGTGCAACAGTTGTTTGTGTCCCAAGGGTTGTCACTCATAGGAAAGCTGATGCTGATGTCTCCCTGAACGTGCAGCTACCAGGCGGACGCCTGTGACTGCAAAGCTCACAGCCACCAGCCAGGGACCACCGCCAAGGACAAGCCCTCCGCGCCAGGCCCGGAGCACCGGCGTGTCTGCTCTGAGCACTGCTCCCTGGACAGAGCTGACTCGTCTCTCAGCAGGAGGAGAGCAGACTGTGAACGCAGACAGGCCTCCGGAGCTCCTCACGGGGACTGCGGCCACACCCCCAGCTGTGGGTAAGAAGCCTTCTGGCCCTTCCCTTCCTGCCTCCTTTCTCCCCCTGCTCCCTCCGGGCTCACACCAGTACGTGATGTCTTTCCTTTAACCCCTCTCCTCCAACCCCTTTCAGCCTCCCTTAAGTGAGACATCCATGTCAGCCAGCACGGGTTCTACACAAAGTCCACATATGTCACAGGTGTATGTTCTTCGAACATTTGCTCGTATCCTTTTTATTTTGAAAGTTATTTTCAGACTCACCAGAAGCTGACTGTATGGCACAGAGCGTTCCCTGGGACCCTTCCCCCAGCACTCCCCCAATGAGCATATCTTTCACTCGTGAAGTATATCACAGCATAGGCGTTTATCTCAGCCCAGCCTGGAGCGGGCTCTCTCCTGAGATTCACACGAAACGGTGAAATGCAGTCATTGCACGGCAGGGTTAGGTTCATCTGTAGCTGGCTGGACAATGACACCAAGAATACGTTCATGACTTGATGCCAGCATGAAAAGTCATTGGCGTGCCAAGAGGTGCCCCCTCCCCCACAATTTTGTGGACACAATCCGTTGTGTTGTCAATGAAAATGCACAAAACATGCTTATCCTTGGAAATAAGCTACAACTGGGGATAACACCTTCATTGAGAGTCATTACTGTCTCAATGAGTTCCAATAATGGAGCAGTCTTCACAATTCATTCTTCCTCTCTCCTTCCTCCCTCCCTCTTTTCTTTTTCTTTCTTTCTCCTTCCTTCCTTCCTTCCTCCTTCCTTCCTTCCTTCCCTCCCTTCTTTCTATTCATTTTTCTTTCTTTCTTCTTTCCTTCCTTCCCTCCCTCCCTCCCTTCCTCCATTCCTTCCTTCCTTCCTTTCTTTCCTCTTTTGACATGTATTTAATACCAGACACCAGGCTAGCTATAACAACACCGCTCTCTCAATGTTTTCTGTCTTTCCCGAGCTCACAGACCGGGAAGGGAGACATAGGCAAGTAAACTGATAGTTATAATCCAGCCTACAAGGGGTTATTGTCCTGCAGAGCCCAGAGAGGGGGCTTGCCGGCGGAGGTAAGAAGTCAAAGGAGGCGGTCAGGCAGGGAGGGAAACAAGAGTGGAGAAAAGGAATCAACTTCAATAACTAGAAAAAGTCCTTAGTACAATAGGCAGCATCATGGCAATTATATAAAATTAGAGAGCTTTCCAGTATAATATTAAAAAAATAAATAAATAAATTAAAAAGAGGTGGTTGTTAGTGACAAGAAAAGTAATAAAAGGCCTCGCTATATGCCTAACAGAAAAAGTGCTGATTTTATGTAAGAAAAGCTGCAAAACTTTAATGAAAGTAATAAAAGCCTATTAAAATAAATGAAGCGGCATACCATGTTCTGAATAAGAAATCTGAATATTTTAAAGAAATGGCAACTTTTCCCAATTTATCCTACAGATTTTAAATCCTTCAGGGGGATTCATTTTGTAAAACTAAAAAAAAAAAAAAAAAGGAATTTTAATTCCTACCATGGGAATGAATATGTGAGAAAATCTAGCAGTTGTTGAAAAGACCCATAAGGGAAGATTTGCCTTAATAACAATCCTGTGATATTGTAGGGGTGGTATCGTTATTATCATTATTATCATTGGTATTATCGTTATCATCTTGATTTTAATGATAAATCTAAAAACAGTTCAGTAACGTGCCCCCAAGTTCATAGTGTGGAGGAGGCAGAAGCAGTTCCCCTCACCTCAGACCCCATAACCTGTCCGCTCTGTCACATGGTTAGAGGTATTTCTTAATATTGAGAGAGCCCGCCATTGCCCAAATGCACAGCCCAGCTAATGATTTCAGTGCCCAAGGAACTTGGAGATTTTCTTAAGTGATAGTGAGGAAGATAACATTTAGCTCGTTCCCCCAGTTCAGGGTGGAGTTTACGTTCCTGGATTACCTCTGTTATGCACACACATTGCATTTCCCCTTTGATGACATTCAATGTCTTGTCCATTTTATGTCTGACTTAAAGTGGCCAAGCATAAGCATACCCTGTTCCCGTCCCTTGTGCAGCTACCAGCAGAGTGGCGGGAACTCCATGGGTGACGGCCACACGGCCCGTGCCCTGGGCTCAGACCAGCACTGAGAAAACACCTGGAGGGCTTCCCGGGGGCACTCAGGCCTCTGTGTCAACATCACCTGCAGAGACCAGGGGGGCCGTGGCCACGAGGGGCCCTCCTGGGCCACCTGCTAGGACAATGGCCACCCACAGCAGCCCATCTGAGTCCAACCCAGTCTCAGGTAAGACAGGATGTCCGCTCCCACCTCCCCCACTTTTACACCAAATTTAGTAGTGTCTGTTTGTGAAACCTTTTCTAAATGTTTGAGATACAATACATGCGTAGAAAAGTCATAAAACGCAGTTAGCCACATAGTTAAAATCATGAAGCAACGTCTCCTCCGTGTCTTTACCCCATTCCCTTTCCCACCTTTAAATGAATGAACGAGGGAATGGATGAATAACTGAATGAATAAATAAAATCTCCCACCTCCTCTCTCTTTTATGAGCCCTCTTGACAGTTGCTTCTTCTTTTCCCCCTTTTCACGTTAAACAAGTGACTACAAGCTGACATTATCCACTCCCGATCATTCAGCTGCCTTTTTGACATAGTACTCCTATGTATGAATGTTCTTACATTAATCACATATCCATTGTGTATGTGCAATGTAATCTAACACATACATCCATGGCGTATATAAATATAAATACAGTGTATATATAAATGTAATATGAGTAAGGCCTGCACTCTAAGAGACAGGAGAAAAACTGTCGAACGTGACCCCAGTTTTTTATCTGTATATGTACTTACAAGTGTGTGCGCATGTGTATAATAAATATACATAGAAAGTAGAAAACAAAACAGGATAGGACTGAAAAGAAATTCACAGCATATTAACCTTGACTATCTCTGGGAAATAGATCTGATTTTCATTTTTCTTCACTCTACTGTTATGAATTTTCCATACTTTTCTACTCTTATAATCAGACCAAAAAAAGTTTCTTTATTTTAGTCATTTCCTCGGAGACCTACAGCCAGAGGCCCTAGTCCAGGGGTGGCGAACTTTTTGGCACTTGAGTGCCAAAGTTTATGAAATAAGAGTATACTCGCTCGACTCACGTGCCAACCCACCGAGTGAGATAGAGGTATCGATTATTTTTATGTCTATAAGAGGCATAAACAATAATTTTTTAAATGGTATTCGGAGCTCCGCTCCGAAATAATTGCTCTGAGCACCACTTTGGGCACGCGTGCCACAGGTTCGCCACCGCCGCCCTAGTCCCTACTCACCACAGTCATAACACGCATCATTGCTCGGCTGTTAGTGTCCATGAACTTGACGCTCCTCCCCCGTGGGCCAGGCTCTCACCAGGGCCTGTGTCATTAATCTCCAGTTTCCGTGCAACACATTAGGCTTTCAGTAAAAGCCCATTGAATTACTGGAACTTCTTAAAAAATAGAGGGAAGGAGTAGAGGAATTTTAATGAGCATAAATGTGTAAGTCTTGACCTTAGGCTCAAACTCTCAGCTGCACACACAGATCCGGGCATATAATCTTGATAGCTTTGCTCAGCGGCACACCTGACATCATCACATGGGGAGAAATAAAGGCCAGCACGCTTGGGTTTGGCCAGCTGGACAGCAGCAGCCTGCACAGCCCTGAGGCAATGAGCTCTGCTCTATTTCCGACACAGCGGGGTTGAAATTCTGACTCTGTCATGGCTGTGTGTCCTTGGGCAGTTTTCTTGACCTCTCTGAGCCCCAGATTTCTCACATTCAAAACGGGGGCAATGATACCTGTTTTTCAGAGTGGCGGTGATGATTACATTAGGTGATGTCTGTAAGGTGTTCCGCTCTTGTGGTCTTCCCACAATTAGCTGGTTTTCAACGGCAACAACACGCGGCATCACATTATTGATGAGACTTGCCTGTTTCCTCCTGGACACTGGACGTGCCTCCACTGTAGGGTTTATCTCTTACTCATTTCTGAATCCTCCACACCCTGCCTGGCGCCTGGCTTGATAACCAACATGGATGAATGAGGCAGGTGGGGTGGGGCCTGTGCCCCCGATCAGGCATCCAGAGAAGAAATGCAGGTTCACCTCTGTCTCCTCTCATCCCAGGAACCTTCACCCCTGGCACCCAGACTCCAAGTCCAACCAAGGCACCGGCCCCCAAATATCTCCAACCAGGTAAGAATGTGCTAGAAAGAGGAGCCCAATGCCACAGGCAGAAAACATAGCTGCAGAGCAGGGCTGTGTGGGGACAGGAGTGCCGGTAGGCAGTCAAAGCTGGGTACCATTTCCCGGTAGATTTCAGGAACTCTTTATCCTTAAGGTGTCACGATTCTCTGGTGGTCTGTGTGACCCAAGGCCCTTTCGTTATTAACTTGTTGAGGCCATTCTTGCTCCTGGCAGGTGATCTCCCTGCAGCATGGCCATTTAACCCTGTAGAAGAGCCAGCCCTGGTCCCAGGACCCCAAGTTCAAGTTTCAAGTAAGTACTCAGTGCCCTGTCACTCCTATTGCTTTTGTTTGTGTGGGATGAGGTGGTGCAGCATCATGCAAGAAAAAAGAGGTTTGTTCGGTAGATTTAGAGGCGCACGGCTGGGCTTCAACTCCTACTCTACCATGTACTGGTGAAGCGGCCTCTGGCACTCCACTTCCAGAAATCGGTGTCCTCAGTTGTAAAGCAACAATAATACCAATGATTAGGGGCACTCGCAATGGCCCTTGTCCCCACAGGTTTCGGTGTTAAGATAACGTGTGTGGAAATGATTTGGAACTACAGAGCTTCGTATGATTGAATTGGGTCCACTTTGATTGAACGTGCTGTGCACTTTGCGAATGGAAGTTGTTCTTACAATGAGCATGATGCTCACAGAGGGAGGAAGGAGGGAAGGATGACCCTCAAATTCTACCCTCCTTCACCGGGTGCAATTTATGGGCTTTCCCCAGCCCTGCCCACTTCATTTTTGTGGAATTCGAGTGAAAACCCTCTCCTGGATTTGTACCTGGCCTTTCAGGGCGTCTGACAGAGGCCCGGGGCTTTGCGATTCTGTGGTTTGTGCTGCATCTTCTCAGCCTGTGGATGGATGTCTCACTCGCCGCGCTTCTGTCGAGCCATTTTCCGTAAGGGAGACATAGATGCAGGCTGGGCAGACCCCTCTCAGCCCTGAGTGCCTTTCTATACTCTTCCGAAGGCCTCAGAACCAGCCAGTCGTTTGTCAACGGGGCATTATTGAATTGCTGGAAGCGGCTCCGTCTCCCTTTTTCATATCCCCTCAGATCTGCCTCAGCCCCCCTTTCAATCCTCAGTGAATGGGTTTTTCAGACACAAAGACGTGATTATTCTACCTTCGGAAATTAGAGCCCCCTTTTTCCACCAGGGTTTCAAAGAAGCATGCAGGTGGTGTGGATGAGGGCAGCTGTCAGACGGAGTTTCAGAAAACAAGCTGACTGTATGTCTTTATTGTTATGTGCCATCAAGTGGGCTTTGACTCCTGGTGATCCTATGCAGGAGTGACACCCACAGTGCCCTGTCCTCACAGCTGTGCTCAGCTCCTATAGACGCATGCCCGTGGCTTCTTCCATGGAGTCAATCCATCACACCTTTGGTCTTCCTCTTTTTCTGCTGCCTTCAATTTCCCCGGCATGATTGTCTTTTCCAAAGAGCCTGCCTTCTACATCTACCTGACCTGTCTCTATATCTTTATCTGCATCTATATTTATATATCTATATCTACCTGTCTGTCCTTCAGTCCATCCATCCATCCATCCATCCATCCATCCATCCATCCATCCATCCAATGAGAGATATAAGTATAAAATAAAGGTGTTCTGGCATCTTCCAATAAATGATTCTGCCCATCCACAAAAAAAAAGGATGCCACAAAATCTTGACATTCACTCATTCTTCCCCTCACTATGTATTGAGCTTCTACTGAGTGCCAGGCACTAGGCTACACCTATTTTTGCATTTTCTTTGCAGTCATTCTGCAAGGGAGGTAATGTTATCTCATTAAGCAATGTCAGTGAGCCCTACGGATAAAACGTGACTACGTGTGAGGCCCAAATCTGTTTAATTCCAAAGCCTGTTCAATGTTTTCGACCCTCTTTTAATATTTCCTCCTCCGGAAAACCATCTCTGATTTCCTGCAGGAACTGGATCGGCACCTCCCCTCCCTCAGTCTCTCAGAACTCTCACCGCAGCTTTACGGGGCAGTAGTGATGCCATGTTTACCCGTCGATCTCAGAGCAACCGGAGATCGGGGGCAAGACTGCATTCACCTAGCGCAGCACCTGACAAAGGGAAGACACTTTTAAACGCCTGCTGGCGTGAATGGTCTGGCATTGTGTCTTCTAGGGTGTCCCCCGAGGCTCCCTCAAGAGGGGTCCATGGCAGCTGCCCCTCTCCTTCTGGCCATCCAGAAGCACAACATTTGCCTGATGGAGCTGTGTCGCTTTTTCCAGCAATGCCTCTGCCTGAGCCAGGGGAGGGACCCCAGGATGGCGGCCACAAGGTAACGTGGGCCCCTTGCTGTCTTTCTAGTGTTTATAGCCTCTGAATTCGGCATGACTTCTTTGCAGGTGGCAGGCATCCAGGCGTTAGATCATCCACAGAGAGGTGACAAGGGTACCTCGAGGAATGGACTCACCAGTGAGTCTTCTGCTAGACGGGCACCTCTTTGAGAACCAGGATGGAACCTCATTCATTGCAGGGTCCCCAGAGCAAAGTGCCGAGCCCGGCATAAGTCGTGCTGTTGAGTCAAGCCAAGTCGAGTCTGTCACAGCTGATGGAATGATTATGGAGGACGTTGAGTGGTCCCTAAACTCAAATGCCTGGTGAGATCTGCTAGAAGATAATGATTTCAGGATGTGCCCACCTTAATTCCAATTCTTTCATGGATCTCAGCAGTCATTTGCTGGCTAAATGAGAAGGTTTGAAGAAGAAAATTAGAGGGCAGAGCCTACCTTATATTAAAAAGGTTCAGATGTGGATGTTTTCCTGCTCTGGAATGCTGACATACTGTCTTTTCTTCTGGAATTTATTCTTGGCTGTAAACCCAGAACCAAGCGACACAGATGAATGCTTCTGCTCCAGAGGTCTGAGGCCGGTCTCCCTGATCTTTAATGTTATTTTCCAAGTCTACTCAGGGCATCTTTCAGCTTTTCAAAATCTCCATTAGCCACTGGCTCGGAGCCCCATGCTCAAGTTTCCAGCCTTTTCCCCTCACCCCTTTGGCGCCCTGGGCTTGGATCCCTTAATGAGTGTGGGTGTTTCCTCTACCCAGAGAGGGAAAGAGCCAAGACCTACAGATCTGAGGGTGTCAGCAAGCAAGGGTGGTGGCATTTCGCTCATGTAGAAGGGTAGCACATGCCTGCCTACATTTCCAGATTGCTGGGGGGACAAAATGAAATAATATATTTAATCATTTGTGAGCAGTTCCTGGGAAGCCGTACTCAGCGGCTGCTGATGAAGAGACCTTTGTGGTCCGTGGTGCCTTGTTCTCTTAGGCACTCGCATAGCTCAGATCCATCTCCAGCATCCTTGACATGCAGCTGTGACAATGAAACGCCCAATGGCCAGGCCAGCTGTAGACTAAAGCTTTGAGATGTCCTTTACAAGGAGGAGGTTGCAGGCTCCCAGCAAAAGTAGCCCTGGTGGTGGTCATCACTCCACTTAACTCTCAGATCCACTCTCTGTCCTTTCTCTAGTCTGCTTGGCAACATGAGGGTCCCACTGGTACATTCTGCATTTCCCAGAATGCCCTATAAGTTTATCCGATAGAAGATTGTTGCAGGAGATTATAGGGCAGTAGAGGGGAGGAGCCAGGCGGTTTCTCCCCTTTTATTTCTACCGTAGTTCACACATTTCCCCTGTTGGTCCTTTCTGAGTTCATTTTAGGTTAGAGTTCTTGGAACCTCTTGATTGCTAACTCCCAGTATTTCATTTCCTCTCCAGAACCACCTGGGTTCTCTTTTTCCTAGCTGGGTCCTGACCCATATCGGCCTTCTTGCATGTTAGAACGGCAGTGTCTTCTGGCACCGAGTGGAGTCCCTGGGTTAGAATCCAGCAGTACCATTCAAAAGCAGTGTATCCTTGGGCAAATGTGTTCATCTCTGTGCCTCCGTTTCCTTGGTTTTACAGTATCTTATAAATGGAGGGTGAAAGCGCCTGGGAAGTCTTGACTGCTAGCTTTACTTGAGCCATCATTAGTTGCTCCCTAGAGTATTCTAGAATCACAAAATGGAGAGGGACACAGCCTGCCTTGAACACTAGTCTTCCTAATGATGAGATCAGTGCTGTTTTCACTACGGCCCCTTTGAAGCAACCCAGCGGTCACCTGCCAAGAGCAAGGTATTACTTTGCAAAGTATTGCTGCCTTGGTAACTATAACAGCGCTGTCTGCTCACCCCATCCCACACAAAAAATAGATAAAGGGACACCCTCATGTATTGAGCACCTATTGTAAGTCAGGCATTGCTCAGAAACTTTGCAAATGCTCTAGGCTCTATTAATGCTTTTCCCTTATCGATGAAAAAGCTAAGGTTCAGAGAATTCGGTAATCAGCCTGAAGTCACACATCCTAGTAAGTAACGATGCTAGGACTTACTGGTCCTAAAGTCTACACATTTTTCGACTCAGCTTCACTGTGTACCTCTCCTCCCATACTCTATATAAAGACTGAGAGGGATTTTTTTACTATGCATAATTAGCCATTATCACTTTTTAAAATTCTGGTTGTCTTCCAACAGCCACAAATCCTAGTGATTGCTCTCAACTGTGATTTAATTTCTTAGGTACTGTCTTGAATACTATTCCTGGTTTCTGAAGAATGCAACATTCATCTGTCAGAGGGTGACAAGGGTGTCCCACTCACACAGTAAGTATACAGCTTGACTCTGTTGTTAACTATGCAATAAATGCCTTCTCTGAGAAGGTTCTAGAACTCTGAGTGACTTTCCTGCCTTAGTAGGGGCACCTTGAACTCATCTAGTCATTACTAATTCTAGACAAAAAGAGTCTAGGGTATTTCTGATTCATCTTCACCCAACAGTTTATGTTTGCCAATAGCTATTCAAATATGATTTTAAAAAGCAGGAACCTATCAGACCAACTTCTGTTGCGTTCTGTGTGACCTTATCCTTCCTGAGTCCCCATGTAAGCTCAAATACAAAGAAAGAGAAATCAAACAGAGACAGCCCCCACACATACAGGTGAAGTCCTGGCCAAAGCAAAGATACCGAAATCATTGTGTATTTATTTATATAAAAAGCAAAAGGTGGCAGCACGAGGGGCTGTGGGTGGGGCCGTCCCAATGGCCCCCAAACCCTATTTGCTCTCAGAGTTGCCGGACAGGTTTGTTTTTCTCCCACTCCTGCAGACAAAAGTAGCCCATCTGCTCTACCTGGTCCCACAACCAGTGGTTTGGCCATTTTATTGTCCCATCTATATGGACTATACTAAACTCTGAAAAATCCCTTCTTAATGTCACGCAACTATAAGGTAGGTGCTCATGTGGCCACCAGTACTGTGGCTGGTGAAGAACAGCAAACGGAAACCATAACCCTTCCTAGAAATTGTTCTTATTCTGTTGCCCTCCGTTAGCTCTCACTTCCCCACAAACTACCATCTCCAAGCCTCTATCTAGACTTTGTTTTCCAACTTATCGCTCAGTCACTCTCCTAACATCAAGCTTTCTGGCTCCCCTCCTGGTTTCCTCATACCTCCTGTGTTTGTCATTTCCTTTTGCCTCAATGCTTTCTTCTCTACCAAATGCATTCCCTTCTTCCTTATGCAACTCCACTACCCCACTTCTGTCTTCTCTTCCTATCATGCTTTTATTCTTCTGCACAAAAGCCAGACATTGGGAGTGGGTGTGTGTAGGAGGGGCCGGTATCAAACATGGAAGTCCCTTTACCAGGTGCGGGGAGAATGAATAGGACCTCTTGCAAACTGCTTATAGTTGACTAGCTCTTCTTCTGTCCCTGCCACCTTAAAACCACCGCACAAATAACATCTTACATTTATTGAGCAATATAACAATGAGGTTAGATTCTCCTCCTACAGACTGGGGAGAGGAGGCAGATACAGCTAGATATTAGGAAAACATCACGCGGCAGAGAGCGGAGAAATGAGGGCTGCTTTCAACTTGACTTTGCTGCTCACTAGCAAGGGGGTCTTGCACAAGTTCTAGCTGTGCTAGTGCAAAGGCCTGACTGGGAGCCCCTGTCCAGTGCACGGCCACACACTAATCCTCTAGAAGAGCCTGGGCCATTGCTGGAGCTCTCAGAATTTAATGCGTCTGTAGCATTTCCATCTCAGTCCTTGAGTTCCCTTTTCTGCTTTTAATTTTCAGCCTTAAAACAAAGATGCCTTGAGAATGTCTGCAAGTCTGTGTGAGGCCTTAAGAAAACAATGGGAACTAACAATCAAGTCAGGGACATCTCTTCCCCCCGCCCACGTTGGCTGCACTTGCAGAATTCACCTAGACTCCAGCCAGCTTGTCCATGAATTAAAAGCAGTTCTTTCTAAAAGCAGCATTTCCTTCTGGCCTGTGAAGCTGTGGAAGACAGTGATGGTGGAAGGCCACATGTTAGAAGCCTCACCAAGAATATGTGGTAACGCTAATGCCCCAACCTGCTGCGAGGTCACAGAAACCTAACATTTATGCTCCAGAACCTTCCATGAGGCTTTGCAGCAACCCTGAGATGGGAGAACTGGCAGGAACAAACCAGTCTGGGCTCTGAGACTGACACAGGACCTGACGTGACTACTTTGTCTGGGCAACTCATCAGACTTGGGGTACAAGGCACTCAGACCATCTTCCAAGCCCCCCGAGTCGAAGGTGATGAGGCTCGTACCCGGATGGGAATCAAGAAAGCAGCACCATTGGTCAGGTGTGGGGGCTCATCTGACCGGACCCTCTGTGACAGATGAAGCTGGTATTCATTCAAGGCCTTGGGTAGGAAAGGATCCTGGAGGGTCCCCACAGAGTAATGGATCACCAGTCAGGAGGTCAACTGATGACTTGGTCCCAACACCCAGCTGGTGGTGAAGACCTGTGTGGACTCAGCCACCTCGTGCTTTGGGGACAATGACAGAGCATGACTAGATCTTGTAAAAGCCCAAGTGGGGAAGACCTCTGGGGCCTCACAGCGGTGACCACATGGGAAGGATTTCCTGGGGTCAGACCCTTGTCACAACAGCGTCCATGGCAGGAGAAAAAGGGGCCCCAGAGCAAACTGACCAGAGCTTGGAGCCCACAGTCTCCTGGAGTTTAAGGGGGGCTTTGCTCCCCTCTCCTCCCAGCTGAATAAGTCCTGAAGGGGGTGGGGGGATGTTTAGGGCACCGAGGAGACCTCAGGGTGCCACCAATTGTGTGCATGTGGCCACCAGTGCTTCCTGATGAGATAGAAGCCATGGGACAGTTACTGATGAAGGAGCCTGTGCATCACATGTGTCGTCATTAAACAGGGTTCTTCCTGGAGACAAAGGCACAGGTGTTGCCCGGTTCATGTGTACCCCAACCAGGCTCCACTGGCAAGAGAAAGAGGAGGGGGTGGCAGGGGAGGGGAGGAGGGAGAGGAGAAGGGGAGGGGGGAAATAGGGGGATGGAGAAGGGGAGGGGGGAGGGAGGGGCACGGAGGAGGTATCGTGTGAATCTTTCTTCGTCTCAGTGTGTGTTGCCGCATGTTTGTGTGTGCGTGTGGCTGTGTCTACCTCTTTCAGAAGTGGTGCACTTGTGTGCTGGGTTTGTGTGAGTGAGAACATTGGAGGCTGTCGTTCCACAACCTGTAATTTTAAACTCTACCACCACAGCCATGCCCATAATCATTTGGCCCACAATGTCAATAGTGGCAAAGCCGACGAACCTTCTTAAATCCTGTGAAAAGTCTAGAACGCACACCTCTGCAGGGTGGATCGTGCATGAAGCGGTAGTTATGCTCTGGAGATGCTGGAAGGGAAGCATGACTTTTGCTCCACGGACCCATATATCCCCAGTGACCTCATCATTTTCAATGTGGTGCCTCTTCTGAGCCAATCACAGAGCGTGGGTGCGACGTAACTTCCTTCCTCAACGTCCGTGAGATACGGAACCGTAACTCGTGATCTAGAAACAAGCACTTCAATGCACCAGGCCCACGAATGTTTTGGAGAAACCTTTCAGGGGGTTCCATAAAGGCTCAGCTCACCCCAGATTTCGTCGCTGGTTTCCCAGGAGGTGGTGGTAGAGTGAACAACCCACGGGGTTCACAGCCAGGCTAACCTGTAAGCCAAGAACGGTCCCGTCACAGGGGAGCTGGGACAAACACCTCTACCTCAGTGACACCAGTGGTCCCGTCTGTGAAAGGAAGCGAGTCCTATCCCCCTGTGGTGGCGATAATACCGACAAAAATCCTGGACGAATGTTTGTGGTGCATGAGTGCAGTCGATAGGTGTTGGCTCTCCTTGTTAAAATCTGGGAACGCACACCATTCTCCAGGGGGCGAGGGAGGGGAGAGGAGGAACGGGGACTGGATGAGCCCCGCTCCCAGCCCACGCACGACTTGGCCCACTTCCTTCTCCCAGCCCAGTGGGCTGACTCCCATGTCATGGACGCAGGAGCTGAGGCTGGTCAGTGACAGGCTCCAGTGTCCCCTGGGTCATGAGTAAGCAGGGCTGGGACCGGAACCTAGCACGTCTGCATAGGAAGCCGCATCCCGCCGTACCCCACAGCTTGGGCAGAAAACCCCTGAAGGAAGGCAGCATCGGATTCCCAGGCCTGAGGCTAGGACCGCGCACGGAGCATCAGCCCCAGAGAGCCTCTGGCTGCAGAACTACCCGGAGCAGACAAAGCCTGCCCTCTTCCTCGCTGGAGAGCCCGTGTGACTCTCATCATCTTTCAACCCCTGAGTTGCCCTGACGACCTGAGACCTAATCCCTGGGCCTGGGAGCCTTTGAGGTGGGGTGGGGGGCGTGGAACAGGGGAGGCTTTGTTCTCTAATTAGAGCCTGGGTCTCCTCTGAGGCTCTTCCTCCTCCCCCTCCCCCAGCCCACCAGCTCACCTCAGCAAAGGCTGTCCTCCTCACGTGCGGAGGGGGGAGGGGGGTCCCATGACCATGCGTCTGTCCTTGGGGTATAAAGGACTCAGTCCCTATTGTGCTCACAGCCGAACATCGTGCGTCCGACTGCTTTCGAGTGGGGCCTGCACGGTAGGCACCCCCTTCTCCTGATGGGGTGGGCAGCCAAAGAGGGGGGCAGTGAAGGGCGAGGGAGGGGGTAAGGATGGAGCAAGGAAGGAGCGGGTAGGGAGAGAGGGAGGGAAGGATGAAGGGATGGAGGGGGATAAAAGTAATAAAAGAAGTGATGGAAGGAGGCGGGGAGGCAGGGCGGGAGGGATGCTCCCCGGGGTGCCTGGGATGTGGCCGCCCCTCCGGGCTGGAGCTAGGAGTGCCAAGCAGACGCGCCTGGTGAATTTCTCGGGGGAAAGCACCCACCACACCATGTCAGGGAGGGTCCTGCAAACCTGTGGGGCCAGGGACCCTCCCCAAGGCCCCTGGTGTGCAAATATAATGCTCATTATTTCTGGGCCGGCCTTACCGAGTGCTCAGTACATGCCAGGCACGAATTTACAAGGATTCTGTCCTCATGACGTCCCGAGAAGAACCACCATGCCCACAAAACGAGATCCAGGCAGCTCCAGTCCTGGCTCTGGGCCCTCGGGTGGAAGGCAGAGCCTGAACACCCCGCCCCACGCCCGGTCCACCCACCCAGGACAGCCGGGCCCGCAGACAATGCCTGCACGGAGCAGGTCGCTTGCTGAAGCAGCCAGCATATGCGGGCCAAGGCGAGGCCCCGAGGCCCCTCCGTCCACAAGACAGAACTGCCCCACCCCCGGGCCACTGAGGGCCCAGTGGTGTCCTTGGGCAAATTAGGAGAAGGTGGTCCTCCCTCCAGGTGGACACAGACTTGCCTACCAGAAGGGGCGCGATTCCTGCAGCCAGCCCGGAACCATCTCAGGCCCAGACCCTAAGGAGTGTATCCCTGATGGGGGTCTTCTCCCCCTCGCTCAGGGTCAGCCCGCTAAATGAATACGGGGAGTGCTGGTGTATCATAACGCGTGGGTTACTGAAAATGCAATTAGCCAAAGCCAAACTCCAGCGCCTGTTAGGTGGCCTCCCTCCCCCATTCCCCTGTGCACGACTCACAGGTAAGGAGGGCGTTTTCCTCACCTCGCATCCCTGCAACGTGCCTGACACACAACCTGTGCCCATGGAGTTAAAGAAATAAAGGAGACCACAGACATGTCCCCAAGGAGCACAGGGTTAGGTGTCCATTTTACAGATGGATAAACTGAGTCTCACACAGGGAACGCGATCCCTTTAATATCATACTGCTAGCTAGTGGCACCGCTGGGACAGAAACCTTTTCAAAGCTTTGTCTTTTTACCTCATTGCCTCACGGGGCCACGGGTGCTGTGTGCTCTAATTTCTGGAAACACACTCGTCATATTCTGTGGACTTCTCTCCTAGGAGCCGCCCCTGGCTGCCCCTGCCTCATGCTGTGCCCTCCCACCATGGTTGTATACCTCCTCATAGGTGTGCTGGTGGCCCCACATGTCGGTGAGTGCTGGTACTTTACACAGTACTTCTCAGTATACCACGACTTAGCATGGACACTGAGACGTGTTGTCAAATTCCATCTGATTATTACTTTAGCTCCTTGTCTAATGAGTGACAGAAAGCAAGCAGAGGGGAAGCCGGGATGGCTCAGTGGGTTAAGTGCTCACTTTGCAGCCCCGTGGACTGAGAATCAAATCTTGGCCCCTGTCTGTGCAGACGCATATGCTGAACTGGGGTGAGCTTCCCATGCAGGAGGTCCCTTGGCCCAGTTCCCACCCTGTGCGGCCCCCGACCACCTGTGGAACGAAACCATGTTGAAAACTGATGACGTACAACTATGGAGACGGCTCTGGGCCCTCCCCCTTCTCTCTGTCTCTGTCTGTCAAAAACAATAAAATAAATCTTTAAAAAAAATAAAAAAGCAAGCAAGCAAGCATTAATGATAAGTCCATCTCCTTCCAAAACTTTTGGGAAGAGGGTGGGGCTGGTTGATCTGGGTAGAATACTTAATACCATGAAATCCCACTCATAACTACTCATCGGCCTTCTCCTTCTACTGTCCAGAGGGGACCTCTTCTAAATTTGCTTCATGTTTGCAAGACTAGGATTCTGGGATGCTAGTGGGCATCGCTCCTTGGCTGAGAAGTTGGCCATTTCGGGCGGTGGTCAGCCATGCTAACGTCCATTCGTTCCTTAAACAGATACTGATTGAGCTTGTGCTTCAACTTGTCCTGGGGCTTTGCACACAATCAGTGCCTGGCTTCGTTGGGGAAACAGGTACAGAAAACAGGGCATTGCAACATGGAATACAACGCAAGCAAGAGCAGGGTGGCAAGAAAGAGTTCGGTGTCTAGAAAACCACACACTTTTCGGCATCACGGCAGCATCAGGTTAAGGGTAGGAGGTGGTTGGTCAGAGCCAGGCCGGGGCCAGATGAGGGAAAGCATAGGGGCCTGGTTTCAGTTTCATTGTCTATTAAACGGTAATGACAATGTGGGCCTCACAGCGAGGGGCAGAGGCTGGGATGAAGAGATGTGTGGAAAACAAAGCCTGCAACATCGCCCATGCTAGTCACCTGCCACCCACAGGGACACTCCTACTGAATCAGAATCAAGTTCATTCTGGTGAATGTTGTCCTCACGTTTCCTCAGACCATCCCTCTCTCCCCCCAACCCCACCTCTCTGGAGTGTGAACCTGAACTATTTCAGTCCTCTGGGATCAGCAATTGAAAATCCAGGGTGACTCTAAGTTGCTAATGAGAATGTAATGGGTGGTATCCTGAAAGTAGGTACCTAGGCCTGGAGGCACAAACATCCCCTATTAGCATATATCATGAGTAGGGTGGTCTCCCACCCTCCAGAACAGGAACTTTGTTTTCAGATGCACCGAGGAAATACCAGTGAAGTAATTATCAAGGAACAGCCAAGATTTGGCAATTGCTGCTTTAGTGTTCGCTGTCGGCTAGTTCGCTATTGCGCAGTTTCTAGGGGCAGTTACGCCAAACGTACAACGTGCCCGGGCAGTTGCATGAGCTCTGTGGCAAGGTGTCACATGGCACTGAAGTCTCGAGTCTCTGTCCTGTTCAGAAAGTCTGTGCCTTTTCTTCAGGAGCTAACACAGGCCAGCCCATGGCAGGTGCTGGAAATGCATGCGTGGAAGTGACTCCACATGCATCCACGCTGGCGTCCTGCCTACCACCGCCCAGCCTCAGCCCAGCAGGTGGGCTGTGACGGTGTCCGTACTAACCTGCACCCCTCCTTCTAGGGGGCCACCCTCTGGACACCCCACACCATCCACAGGCACTGCCTCCGGGACTCTCCAAAAATATCAGTACGTATTCTTTGAGCTTTTCTGAGGAAGCCTCGCTGGGGGAGACACTGTATAGGATACTGGCAGAGAAAATGAGCACTTCTGATTATATTCTAGGACCACTGGCGGCGGTGACATTTGTAGGCAAAGGGTTTCAAGGGACATTCAAAACCTCTCCCTCGACAGTCTCCCCAGTGTCTGACCCGCCCATGGGTCTCTCCTTTGAGACAAAGTAGGAAAAGTCCCCATCAAAAGAGAAATGTCAGCGAGAAGGGGAGAAATCAGGAGAAGGGAGCAAATGGGCTGATCAGGAGGGCTAGACGGTAACTGGATGTTAGCTTCGAATTGAGCTCTGAGCTTCCAAAGGCAGAGCAAACATATAGATGATTGATCGCAGGGCTCGAGTTGTTAGAAATAAAGATGCATAATGTTCCTTGGGAAGGAATGTTTTCCTAGTGATGGATGATAACGATTTCTCAAGTGCATTCTCACGTGGGTATCGCTGAAGATCTTAATGCAGAGTGATCCTGCGGATGGATTAAAGGTTCATTTCGACCTTTCGGGGGAGGGAGCGAAGCCAACCAAACGATGTGAGTGGGATCCCACACGGAAGCAAAGTGAGGAGTGCTGCCCAGGCCCAAAGGACACGTGGTCGCTCTCTAAACGCCATAATCTCCACGGGAAATGCAACACCCACCGGGAGGTCTTACACAGACTCACAGGCCACACGTAGCACTTAGAAGGCTCAAGGCCAGGGAACAAAGCGTGCCAGTGGCCACCGCTCTTCAGTGCGAGCTGCCCGAGGTAACAGCGCAGGTGTAAGAGAGAGGGGCTCGCGTGGAGTGGCCCCAGGACCCGCCCTGACCCCGGAGCTGTACAGCTGTGCCCCACTGGAGTTACAATCTCCAGGAACAGCTCCATAGCCCCACGGTCTAGGCTGCCCAGAAGGGACATGCCCAGTTGCAGGCGTCAGCACACGGAGGGACAGCCAAAGCCATAACTTCCCACCTGGCATGTATGGCTCATCCCTAGTGCCTGCCGGTCCAGATACGACATACCACCTAGTTGTCTTTTTGACCACTGAGCAACGTTGCTTTGGTAACACGGGTCCTAGTTCATCGTATTACGTCTCCATGGTGACCTGTGTTACTAGAAAGTTAGCCCAAGGTCAACTCTATTCTTAGGGCAAGGGTTTCAGGTCCTCTTCACCCCCTGGGGGGACAGGGAAGGGAAAGGGGAGAAACCACAGCTCTGTAACCTGCTTTTGCTCCCTCCCACTCAGATCTCACACTCTTCAACGGGATGTTTAAAAACGTGGAAAGTGCAACGGACATTTTTGGTAAGTTGAGTGGGAACTTGCTTTTAGCCACTGGGTGTCAGGGCATCACGGAGTGTGTGGGGGGGAAATCTGCGCCCTCTGAGCTCCCCTGCAGCTTAGCATCCAGGAGGGAGGCGGGCTCTGGGACGTCCTGCGGCCTGAGCGCGCTGCCCCCAGCGCCCGCTGCTGTCCGTCCCGCAGATTGCCTGGGCTCCCACTTCACCTGGCTGCAGGCCGTCTTCACCACCTTCCCCGCGCTGCTGCAGTTCGTGAGCACCCTGCGGTGTGTGGCTGGCGTCTGCCCGCGGGACCTGGAAGACTACGGCTGTGCCTGCAGGTTTGAGATGGAAGGGCTGCCGGTGGACGAGCCTGACAGGTGAGCAGGACCCACCCCGCGGCGGCCTGGCTGGCATGTGAGCAGAACCAGAGATCTGAGCTCTGTGACATAACCTGCCGGGTGACTGCCCTTCTTATCGTGGAATTGCACTGTCACCTGCGATCTGCTCAAGGTCTAGGCAGTTCTCACCATCCCCGGTTAGGTCTCTTATGCAAATCCTCACTGTAATGTCTCGTTTGGGTCCACCTGTCACAGAACCACCCAAATGCTGGCTACAGTGCGGACCCCCGGGCCGACTCGGAACCTGGAAGTCTGGATTGTGCACAGGCTTTAAGCATAGTGAAATTGGAGAATTACTTTTTATTTGGGATAATGCTAGACACCACAGGTGAAGCAACTCTGAAGGCTTCTGTTCAATCTCTGACAAACATGCACCAACTACCAATAATATCTGAACGCAGTGCTCAGTATAAATAGAACCCTATCCCTGCTTCAGAGGTAAATGTCTAGCGGGGAAGACGAAGAAGATGTCAGTGACCAAGAAAGATGTACCCTCTCCCTACACACAAGGGAAGTGAATTAAAACCAAATACTAACCATGACCCATTAATGAGTAGTCAAATCTAAAATCTTAGAGGCAGCAACTGTTAGCAAGGATATGCCAAGTACGGGCGGCAGGCAGCTCAATTAGGAAAGTGCGGTGGAATCCCTGAGCATTTTAAGACATGTTACCTACGACCCAGCCATCCCAGGTCTATCCCTATGGGCACCATGACCTGCAGTGTGTCATTGTTTTGTGCCCCATTTCTTCATCTATAAAATAGAGGTAACGTAATAATAATGGCTGCCTTATCGAGTTATTACTTAGGACTAAATGACCATATAAAAGTCGAAGTGGTTGGGATCCTGTCTGGCTTACCGAGTATTCAAGAGTGTTAGTGACCAAGCAATAATCGTAATGGTTGCAGTAGGGCTATACAAGTGGTACTAGTAACGACAGTGGCAGTTAGAGGACTCATAGCAGCACCGACAGTCATTGTAGGGCTGTAGTGGTGGTGTGAGGATTAACAGTAGCCGTAGTATCTGTAGCAGTATTAATAGGAACAGTAATAGTAATAGGCTGAATAACTTCTGCTCTAGGTCACCCTCTATGATTGTCTGGCCGCGTAGGCACCAGGGTGGCCTCTGAGCTCCCCAAACACCTGCACTTCCCTGTTGCACACCGACCACCCAGGAGAGCGTGTGCACACAGCCCATATCTTGTGCCCCTCAGCATCCTCTACGGAAGGGCTACACAGTAGCATTTCTTTGCACTCCCAGCCTGGACCACCGCTGCTGGCACACGAAGCTCAATGAATGAACTGACTGACTAGGTGGTCAACAACCTCCCATTGCTTTTCAGGGATTAAAAATAAGTAAATGAGTGAATTAAGAGGTGATATGTCCCCGATTGATCAAGAATCATGGCTTTGGGCTTAAACAACAGATCTGTCCCATCTGGAAATCTCTGAGTCACTTCTGGACCAAAAGGGCTTGTCCCCAAGTGGCCCCTGGAGCCAGCCCATTGCCATTCAGACAGTGAGAGGCCGGGTCTGTACGGGCACGGTGCCAGGCCATTCTGGGAACACGTTTTTCCTTCAGGTCCTCCCTGACCCCTTCCTGCAATTACCAAAGCACCTTGCAAACCTAGACGTCAAAGCAATGAAGCAGTAATTCATCACTGCCTCCAACCCACAAGGAATGGTCAAAGCACTGCTGGTGAGAAGCCGGCAGAACAGAGGGTCACACCCCGCTGCGGTTCCTTCCTACAGTGCAGGTGACGGGGCCGGGGACTGACACGCTCCTGGAGGACAGGTTCTTGCCACCTTGAACTTGTACACCACATTGCAAGAATGACGGCTACCGTTTCGTGAGCGCCTACCACGCGGCAGGATCTAGAGACATTTTCTTGAATCCTTACGAGTTACTCCGTGGGAGGAGCTCAGTCACTTGCCGGAGGTCCTCAGCTGCTCGTCTACGTTTTCTTTTGCTCATTGCTCTCCCGACTTCCTGTGTGCAGGGGCCACCTGACCTCCCCATTCAGTGTCAGCCACGCTCTGTGATCCGACTTGACCTTGGCAAGTTACAGATCCGCGTCTCAGTCCCCACCTAGGTAGAGGCCTGTAGTAATAATAGAACCTGCGGCACAGGTCATGTAACTCAGTGTGTGCGTGTGCATGTGCGCGTGCACTGAGGATTAGAAACGCAGCCCCACCAGGCACCACCACAGGCTGCCTCCCTCTCTCTGGATGCCCCGCCCCTGCTGCAGGTGCTGCTTCCAGCACCGCAGGTGCTACGAGGATGCCGCGGAGAGGGACTGCCTTCAGGACCCCGCCAGGCTCAGCACAGAGGTCAACTGCGCCAGCAAGAAGATCACATGTGGTGAGCACCCCCGGTGTCCCGGGGGCTGGGCAGGGCATGCGCATCACCGTCGACCCCAGCAACGCCGCCTCTGTACGTACACAGAGCCCCACGAGGGCCGGTTCGATCGCCTCTCACCCTGCGCAGTTGACGCAGGAGAGATGCTTCTTGAACAGAAACGATGAGAATCAGCAGATTATTTGACTTACCACTGCATTCTTGTAGCAAGCCTGGGAGCTTGGGGAGGGCAGGCGAGCCATGTGCTACTTATGCACGGTGGGACCCTGGGGCGACGACCTCCTCTGAACCACAAAACGGAGAGGGGAACATCTGCTTCAGAGATTTGTTACAAAAATCAAATGATGCTCCTGAAACCGTGAACAATGCAGTGACTGGTGGAAGGTAAGGACTCAGGGATAGAGGTGGAGTCTGGAAACTGCTGGATGTAAGGCTGTAGTTTGAAAGACCCAGACAGGCGTAGGTTCAAATCTCAGCTGCCCACCTTACTCGCTGTGTGGCTCCAGGACTTTCATTCCATGTCTCTGGGCAACTGCCGCAGAAGAAGAATGTCACAGGCATAGTGGAAAGAGGGGGACCACATCAGCACCATCCTTTTTAAGTGCCTATCACGTGCTATAGGCTTTCTGCAGAGCAACTCTGATCTTCCTAAGAACCCCGTTAGATGGGGGTCATTAGTCCCAGCTGTCGGACAAGAAGAAGGAAGCTCAGAGAAACTAAGGGACTCGCCCTAAGTCACACAGCTGCTAGGTGGCAGAGCCAGGGTTTGAACCGGGTGAGTCTGAGTACGCAGTCCAGGTGATGTGGGTTGGCTGGAGTGTGGAGCATCAGGAAAAACGTGGGGAGAGACATGGGCATTAATTACCAGGTGAGGTACACAGTAAAGACCCGAAGCATCATTCATTCATTCATTCATTCCTGCATGCATGCATGCATTCAGCAGATGCACCTACACCAACTGCAACATAAGCACCGAGGAGCCGGGGATATCCTGACTTTGTGGAACTTCCTCATGGTTGTCTGACACTGAAAATACTGGAAGCAAATGACACAGTATGGTGGCAAGAGCTGTGGGGGATGACAAATCAGGGGCAGGCATAGGGGCGGCTGGCCACGGGGCCTACTTACAGAGGACAGTCAAGACAACCTCTCTGAGGTGGCCGTTGAGCAAAGACAGAGACAAGACATCTAGAAGATGGAAGAGCCAGCACGTGGTGGACCCCACGGCTCCAGGTGCTTGGTGCATCTGAGAAACAGGGGGTCCTGTGAGTCAAAAATGGGGTGACGAGGGGGGAAGGAGATGACACCTGAGAGGGCGTGGAGGCAGTGATTTTTACTGTGAGTTGGGAAGCTGTTGGGGGTTCTGAACACGAGCAAAGGCGGGGTGTGATGGTGTGAGCTGGCTTTTCAAAGGACCGTTATGGCCCTTCCTACACGAGGCAGCAGGGGACAGAGAGACCCTTAGGCGGCCACTCTCATAAGGCAGGCAGGACATGATGGAGGCTGGGTGCAGGACAGGGAGCTGGAGAGGGGGCTGTGGTAAGAGGACTTGGGTGTGAACATGAGAGAAAAGACAGGTGTTGGCTCCCAGACTGGACCCGTGCAAGAGGACGGACGGAGCTGACCCAGGAGACAGGCGACCATAAGAGGTGTGGGGCACCGCTGGGGCATTCAGTTGGGGAGTGTGCTCCTGGTGACATCTCCCACCCGGCCATGCCCTCGCTCTGTGCACAGAGTCCAGGGATGCTTGTGAGCGCCTGCTGTGTTCCTGTGACAAGGCTGCCATCGAGTGCTTGGCCCAGGCCAGAGTCAATGCCTCCCTGAACCTCCTGGATGCCGCCTTCTGTGTGCCTCAGCCTCCCGGTAGGAAGGGCCGACCCCACCTCCTCCGTGCAGTCTGGGGCGGGAACTGGGTGGGACCCTGGCGTGGGGGCCACGGAGCTTCACGATGCCAAGCCCAGCCCCTTCTCACATCCCCCAAGCCCGCTGCTCTAAACCCAAGGTCCATTCTCTGTGTTCTGTGTTTCTCAGAGACAACCAGCAGGAAGGAGCCGATGACCCTTTTGCCCAGAGGTAAAGCCTCCCTGGGAACCTGCTGTCCCTCAGACCCCGGGGGACCTGTGGACACACACAGCACATGCCTGTCATTCCCCGTGCACCAAAGTTTCCGTCCTCTCTCAGCCCCAAAACCCCAGGCCCAGGGGTGGGAAGGCAGGTGCACCGCGGCAAAGCCACCCTTTTCCTGGGACTGGGGCCTGAGCTTGTCCTGCAGTGTTTGGTAAATGGGAAGCTGATGTGGGGGTGTGTACGTGGGTTTCTGGGTGGATGTGGGTGAGCGTGCACGGGCACATGTGCATGTGTGTGTGTATGCATGTTATATCTCTATATGTCTTCTGAGCCCAGCGCTCTTTCTTCTCTGCCACCCCGCCTTCCCTGGGAACAGAGGTCTTCTCAAGTGGCAATACGATACTCCACAGCCTCAATCCTTTGGGATTTGCCGACTTTTCATGGTCATAGCCAGGGTCCCATAGTGTCACCTCCACCAGAACCCAGAGGCAGCGAAAGCCCCTCTTGAGCTGGGGCCTTGCTGGGCACCCCTGCCTCACGGGAGGTGTATGGAGACAGGGGGAGCTGAGGGTGGAGGAGCGGCCCTTTTCTGGTAGCACCTCACACAGCGCGTCCACCCCCACCCCCTCGGTCCCGCACTCCCCAGCCTGTTCTCACTTGGGCCCCTCGGCACTTGGTGTTGACATTGTGTCCATTGGTCATTGCTGTTGGGGACTCTCTTTTTCCAGTGGATCCTGTGGAGCCCACGGACACCAGCCTCCTGGCCCTCTCAGGAGAAGGTGAGCACAGGGGACTGACGTGTGACCCAATGCCCCCATTGTCACCGAGCCATCGCCTGCTCGCTAGAATTGGCCCCCCTAGAACTTTCCAGAGCCCCTCCGAGCTCCTCCCAACCCCAGGTCTCTTCCCTCCTTGCCCAGCTTCCTCCCACACCCCTACCCCCAACTCAGAACTGTCAGAGAAAATGCAGGATGCCCACCCACTTCAGATGAACGACCGATAACGTTTGAGTGAGTGTGTCCCAGGCAAATTCTGGGACATACCTATACTTTCCTTTCGACCTACTTGTGGATCATCTGAAATCCAAGTTTAACTGGGCGTCCCATGTTTCCATTTGCTACATCTGGCAAGTCCCCACCTGCCTGGGTGATCACAGGAACAGCTGTGCACACAGCCCTCTCCCGAGAAGCTTGTTCGTTCCCCCCCTGCTGCTGCTGCTAAGAAGCTAGAGGCAGAGGCTCAAGGTGCCGCTCAGCCCAGCCATGCGCACGGCCAGGGGAGAGGACGGTGCTTCCGCCCATTTGCTGGTTCCTTTGCCTGAGCTTAGAATGGGCCCCTGGTCCCCTGAATCAGGGCCGATTTGAGCACCAATGTGTAGATGTGCTCCCCAGTCAGAGTGCCTTGGGCCTTCTCTCCTCAACCCCTCGGCCCCGACCCATGAGGTTCGCAGGTGACCGTGGCCTGGCTAAGGCGCTGAGCTGAACTGATGGCTGAAGTCGCTGGTTTCTTTTCACAGTGGCTGCCGAGACCGGAGCTGACCCTCTGACCACACCCTCCAGGACAAGTAAGGACAGGGGACTTCAGGGGAGGACAGCACGGAACCCGGTGGAGAAATGGCATCTACATATTTGTGTTTGCTTTGGTGACCAGTTCTTGACACGGCCCAGAGGAAATATTCTCATGCCCATTTTGCAGATTACAGAGGACACTGAGGCTCAGGGAGGTTAAAAGTTCCGAGTCCTTTAGCAAGCCACTTGTTGGGCTGGTCTCTAACCCAGGCTCAAGGCTGTAAGATTTGTTTTCTGCCCATTATACAAAAGCGACTCACAGAGAACCACCCCTTTCCTAAAAACATCCAGGCTAAGAAGGCCTCGGAAGAATTCACCTAACTTGGCTGGTGGCGATTCAAAGCCGAGGATCCTTTATCAATACGTATAAATCACTGATAATAACAACTGACTGATTACTAAGAATGCGTCACAGGCAGTGGCCTTATTGAGGCCCTCGCTCGGCCAGCATGTGTCTCCACCCCTGCACACCACGTGTGGTCTGGGCCATTCCTCCCTGGTCCCGGGAGGCCCGTTATTATCCCCATTTTACAGATAAAGAGGTGAAGTCGCGTGCCTGGGGTCACGTGCCTTCACTTCGGAATCTGTGCCTTTTGCCTTGGAAGAGAGCCAGGTGCCCCGCTCCAAGCTGACATGCTCTCTGTGCTGCAGCACGTGTGTCCCCTGTAAATGTCAGAGCCTGCTTTTCACGGCACACCATCATAATCTTGACCTTCGACACATTGCACGTAAGGCGGTCCCTTCCTTTCCCAGACGTTCCGGGCTTATCCCCTCTGGCTCTTGGCGGGACAGCCAGAGTGAGCCAGTAGCCTGGTGTCGGGGTTCGGAGGGTCAGCGTTAGCCACGTGACCCAGGTTCACATGCTGCCACTTTCTAGCTCTGTGACCTTGAGCGAGTGACCTAGGGGTTCCGCCTTCATAACCTAATCACCTCCTAAAGGCTGCACTTCCGACTGCCATCCCCCTAGGGGTTAGAATTCCAACATGTGACTCTGAGGGGACACACCCATTCAGTCTGTAACGTAGCAGGAGCTTGACTGCTGTTAAACACCAACAACAAACTCATGTCACAGAGAAACAGACGCTCAGCAACCTTCCCGAAGCCCTGACGTAGCAGGTGCCTCAAATCACATAATTCTGCTGCCTCGTTTTCCTCTGTTCACAAAAACATGACGAAAGGAAATCTTTTCTTGTTCAAATTCTGCGGAAGTCTGCTTTTCCAAAGTATTGCAACAGACCCACCTGCAGCCGAGTTTGCCAGCAAGACTGAGTGTGTGTGTGTGTGTGTGTGTGTGTGTGGCTCCTTCCTGCAACCAGGTGGATTGGGGAGCTGCCCCTGGGGAACAAGGAGGGGTGGGCTGGGGTTGATAAGCACCCTGTCTCTCTTTCTGGGGGACAGAACCAGGCCAAGACCAGGAAAGCACAGAAGCCGAGAGGCCCCCGGCCCTTCCTGGTAAGCACACGCCACTCCTCCTGCCTCAGTATGTAGTATCGTCCCTTAAACGTTTATGAAACCAGGTGTGCCCCGAAGGGGCCTGGGACACCAAACTCATAATGGGAGGGATCAGGAAGCCAGTTTACTTTCACAGTTTCCCCCAAAAGCAGGCACGCGAAATCGTAAGATAGATCGATCCGCAGGAAGAAATGGGAGCTTACCTGCCAAAGAGATGCACGTAGAGAAATACAAAGCTGCACTTGGCTTTCGATGGAAGCCAGCTGCAATTCCACACGCTAAAGCAGATGCAGTGTGGGAAGGTGCTTCTCCCAGTCTCCCCCAAGCCTCCCTCTGAAGACGCCCGGCCGGGCGCTCTGACCTGAGCCTGCACCCTCGGGTGGGCGGGCGGGGCCTGAGCTGCTTCCTCTGGACCAGGCTGGGCCTGGGGGCTAGAACCCGGGCTGCCTCCAGCTCAGCACGCAGCGGGGGCTGATGCACGAGAGCAAAGGGCCTCCAGACATGGCCAGGGAACCCGTGTGAGGAGCGCAGGCCCTGACCGGGCACCCGGCTGGCCGCGGTGAGGGCCCTGCCCCCTCGTTCTGAGGATGAGACGTTGTCACGGTGTTCGAAGGGCTGTGAGTTCAGCTTGCCCACGTGACTGTGGACCACTAGCCGGCTTCGTTCCTCCACCTGTCTTCTTAGCTCTTCCCTTGGGAGCCCCTGGGGGACCTTCTCTTGGCAGATGCCCAACACAACACGACACAATCACAGGCCTGGGGACCTGGACAATCTCCTTCAGCAGGTGTCCTCCACGGGGTCTAGCGCAGGCTTTAAGGTGATCATAGAAAACGGGGCACCCATGTAGCATCCTGGATCCCTGGGGCCCTGCCCCGAGGTCTGTACACCCCATCTGAGGACTGTCCGGAGGGCTTTGCTGTTCGGACGCATCTGTCTGCACTTGGCCTTGAACCACTTGGCGCCTGTAGACCCTGAAGCTGTGCATTTTCAGGATCCGCAGAGGTCGTCGCCGCAGCTAGAGGTGTCACCGTGGTCCCCGCCGGCACCCGATCTTTGGGGTTGGCTGTGTCACCCACCCAGAGCGGCCCCAAGGAGACACCTGGGAAAGGTGAGCAGGAGCCGGCTTCTTAGCTCTCCCTGCACTGAGCCTGTAAGGATGAGATTGGCACAGCTGACTTCGGCTTAACTTACCCGAAGTTTCAAGCAGAGGAGGGTGGGGGGGAGGGTAGAGGTGGAGGTGGGGGGGGGAAGCAGAGACAGAGGCAGAGAAAGATAAGCAAGGTTCTGGAAGGCGAGCCCTGCCCACGTGTGCCAACCCAATGGAGCCAGAGAGCCTAGGAGGGCAGCCAGGAGGCCCCGCAGGGCCTGTGTGGACACAGCCACTCGACTCAGTGTTAGGCGTGGCCCGAAGAGCATCTCGAGTCCCCAGGCCTGCCTTGGGGGACTTCCCAGGAGTCTGGGCTGAGCAGAAAGCTGGCGAAGAAGACGTGTTCTTTGAAAGAGCGCTCATCCCAGACAGGGCACAAGCCACAGAACAGTTTCCCGGAAGAACGGAGATGGGAAGGGAGCGCCCGGGCTCCTGGTGTGGCCAGGGCCACGTGGAGCGCTGCCCGGACCCTCCTGCCTCTCCTGAGAGCCCCTGCTTCTCGCCAGCCTGTGGCAGGTCCACACAGCTGGCGCCGCAGCTTGGAGAGATGCTCTTTTGCCTGACGGCCCGGTGCCCGGACGAGTTTGAGTCTTACGGCTGTTACTGTGGACAAGAAGGCCGAGGCGAACCAAGGGACACCCTGGACAGGTACAGACGGGCAAGGGTGGGAAGCTGCCTGCAGGAAGGGGTCCGAACCGTCCCCTCCCTCGGACATCCCTCTGGGGCTCCGTATCTCCCCCAGGGAGGCGCGGTGCCGTCAGAGGCCCATTTTCCTGATGAGCAGTCGAGGCTCAGGCTTGTCTGAGATCAGTCTGCTACCAAGGGGCAGAGCCAGACAGACCCGGATCTTTTGATGTGGGAGTCCCGAGCCCCACCTCAAACACTTCCCAGCTGCCTGCAGGCGCTTTAGAGCCATGCAGCCCTTCATGGGCTGGAACCGTCTGTCACAAGACCCCTCCATCTGGCTGGAGGGACAGGAGCTTGGGACGTTTTCTCAGGCCAGATGAGTGGGTCCCCAGAGCAAGGCACAGACTTGTCCCCATGGTAACTGAAGTCTCGCTGCATGCCAGGCACCTTTCTAGATCCAGATTCTTTTTTACGTTCAAGATGGTTACTCTGCCGTCTTTCAAGGCTGGGGACCACGTGAGATGGCCTGTGGATGTGCAACAAACTGCTCCATTATGGAGAAGGTTGGAGGGAGCGGGGTCCCTGCGCATTACTACCTTTCTGTAAACTAAACACTGCAACCCCACCCTCAAGACCCTTTATTTCCAGTGGTTGGAAAATTGATGGAATGAATATGAACATCCTTCATCTTTGCAGTCAACAGAAACATATTGTAAAGACAAAACAAGTTTTAAAAATAGTTGTGTACGTATTACGTGACGCTGTCCTTGATGTGGTATCTTTGTGCAGTGCACAACCTGAGCAACCATACGTAGTGGCTCTGGGTGTGTACAGAAATCCGCTGGGAGGTCAGGGCAGTCAAGGGTTGTCCGTGGTTGCAGGTGCTGCCTGTCCCATCACTGCTGTCTGGAGCAGGTGAGAAGGCTGGGCTGCCTGCCCGACAGGCTCCCTCGGTCACCGGTGCCGTGTGTGGATGGGACCCCCAAGTGTAAGTGCTGTGGGCCTGCGCGGTGGGTTCTTCTTTCACGCAGGTCGGCGTCATGACCACAGCTCATGCTTACAGATACTTTCTCCAGCACTTCATCTAAAGGCTGTCCCAAAATTCACGCAAGAAGTAATTTTGACAGAAAAGACAGGTTTATTATTAAAAATTGTACATTTTCATTGCTCAACAATGAAAACGCGTTGTTCTTTCGTGGAGCGCTCCATTTTTAATAACCCCGAATGGTCAGCTGTCACACTGTCTTTTTTTTTCGTTGGCAACACTTTACCGCACAAATGACGCAAAATTCAAATCTTGCGTGAATTTTGGGACCCCCTTTCCAATGGGACTTAATACTCTCTTTAACTTAGATGTGCATATGAGTACCCCTGTTCCACTGAGGAGGAGACAAATTCAGGAGGCTAAGCCGGGCACTGAAAGCCACAGAGCTGGTTAGGAGCTATGGGGACATATCCAGAGGCCATGCTTACTGAGCGCTCACTGAGCTGCATATTAGCAAGAGCTCTGCCTCACGACCCAGAACCTAGCGGCACAAGTCTCCCCATTGTATGGAGAGGTGGAGGCCGAGGTCCGAGGTCACCCAGGTGGAAGGCAGTCAGAGCGCTGGGGTTGGGATTGTAAACAGCACATTGCCTCGGACCCAGAACCAAAGTCCTCTCCATGCCAGGGGTCTCCTTTCCCGAGTGAGATATTCCCAGGGACCCCGGAAAGGACCGTGGTCCTGGCTGAGAGAGAGGTGGGTCTGCAGCTCTGCCCGTCCCTCCCTGTCCTGGAAGCTGGAGGCTCCTGAGGGCTCAGGGTGTCAGTGGGGAGGGCTGGGAGCCTCACTCTATTGCAAATCGAATCGAGGCTCGCTTGAGCCCTGTTTTGTGGGCCTCCTCTGTCTGCTTTGTAGTTTAAGGGAAATGCTCCCCGTGGCTTTCAGAAGAGCCCGGGAGGGCTTGCTCTGTCCTCTTCCCCCTGGAGAAGCCACTGGTAAAGCCAGCAGCCCTCCCTCCTTCCCCTGTACCCGCTCAGCGCGGAGCATGCACCTCCGTGCCGTCCTGTCCGGTTGCGTCACGTGTGTCTCTCGCTTCCCGGGAGCCCGGTGCTTACATGTTACCATTCATTCGTTCACTCACTCACTCACTCATTCACTCGGTTTCCTGCTTCCCCAACAAACCTTCATTGGGAACCAGGAAAACAGTGAGCTTGCATGATCCCCGCCTCGACCCCCTCGCAGCCTGCAGGGACGCGAGGAAGCCAGGGACGTTTGTCATCTCGGGCAGTGCGTGTCCTGGGCGTGTGCGCGTGGCAGTGAGGACGGGAGAAGTGGGAGGAGCCGGAGGAGCAGCAATGTGCACTCTTAGAAAGTTGAGAGTATTTCCAGGAGCGGGATCAGCGTGTGCTGGACGCCAAGAAGTTCAAGATGGGGTGTGGAAGGGCAGGGCCCCAGGAGAGGCCTTCCCTGGCCACCACATGGCGGCTCATGTCTGCCACTCTTCTCACCCTCTAAGGTGCGGGGCACAGCCTGTGCGCGGAGCTGCGTTGCGCCTGTGACCAGACTGCGGCCGAGTGCATGGCCTCTGCTTTCTTTAACCAGAGCCTCGTGTCATCAGGCAGCCGGGAGTGCCAGGGCGACCAGCTGCCCTGTGAGGGTGGCTCGCACGGAGGGCACGCGGCTTCCTCCCGCGGCTCCAGCTCCGAGGAGAACAGCGAGGAGGCCATGCCCCACACGGCACCCCTGAGAACCCGAAGGTTTCTGGGGAAGCCAAGGGGGCCCACGGGGACCGGGCCACAGCAGGGCCCCCGATAGATCCTCAGAGAAAATGACCAGCACACCCTGCCGTTCGGCTCCTCCCGTCGCGGTAACCCCTTTGGGCCGTGGTCGCCTCCGTCCTCTGCGGAGGGCAGACCCTTTGCACACAGGCTGGGGCCTGTTCGTCAGCTCACGTTCAATGTGTCTTTGGAGAAGGCAGGCGGGCTGAGGTTCTGTACTTCCAGTGGTGCATTGTGGAAGCTCAATAAATATTCCCATCAACTTGGTTTTGGTTGGTTTGGTTGGTTTTTAAGAAATGTAGATACTGGTGCGCTGAATAGATTGCGAAGGTGAGACGTTAGAGACGACGAAGAGGAAAAATAACTCCACTCCCTAAATTCTGAAAGCTAATTTCTTCTATTTAGAAGAATCAAAGGGAGTATATTTAAGTGAATCTTATGAGATCATCAATAAGCCACCGAAGATGTATGCCCCGGGCTGAGAGGGTAACTCGTTTACACTTGCCGTTCTAGTTAATAAGAGAGTGGCCACGAGCTACAGCCACAACGAAGAATCACTCACTACGCACGTGTCTTGGCTCCTGAACATTTTTTTTTAAATCAGGCTTTCTCCCAGTGTCTGCAGGCCAGGAAATTCAAATGCCCGCTGCGCCACACGCACATGAATAGTAGAGTCGCTGTAGTAACTGGAACGCTATCTGCCCACCCACTGGCTGCTGAGATTTTACTGTGCACTGGGCAAAAGGCGATGTGCCACCAGGTGCCCTACCCCTCCCATCTTTAAGCCCCTCCCTTGACTCATCAGCAAGATGGGGGGAAATCCTGAGACTGCTAAGTGTGATGGTCCCGGGTGTGGGCGTGTCCTTGAACATCAGACTAGATGGTGCGGCACCGATGTCTTCGGCCTGCTTCTTACTGTCTGGTCCTCACCTCTTACCCCAGATGCTGCTGTGACACCCAGCTTCACACAGGCTGGGACCTGCCCCACTCATGAGGTGGGACCCGCCGAGGCTTCCGGGTAATGCCTTCCGGGGCTCTGCGTGTCCTGTGTTCCAACATGCGGCCTCCCTGAGAACGAGGTGTGTGACACTTTGGGACATTGCTCAGCACTCAGGCATGCACTGCTAACAGGGCCTTGACCGTGAACAGAGGACGAAGGATACGTGTGTCACTGACTTCTACCACCTGGTGGATGGTTCTCAGATTAGCTCATGAGATGCCTTAGACTGTCTGGTAGGATGGAACCCCAGTCACCCAGTGATGGCCAGTTCATAAATGAATGCTCTTAATGAGCTATTCTCCTTCCATTCCGGGGGTTCCCTGAGTAACCCCTCGAATGTAAGCCTTTCTCTTCAGCCGTGTTTTAGGAGAACCCGGGCTAAGATAGAGCCCTTCCAGCAGTTTGCCTCCGACTCAAAGTGCAAATAAAAGGCAAATGCAGCAAAACTAAGAGGCAGTCTGGTGTTCCATTTTCTCCTTTGTCATTCATTTGGACCGGTTCTTGAGATCAATAATGTATCAGATGAGAAAACAGTTAACAGGATCCAACAAGTCAGAGTTGGAAAGAAAGCCGATGACAGAGAATCATATGGACTGTTTGCTGTATACCTAAGAAACAGACACGTGGGGTGACTGGCCTCAGCCTAGACCGAGGTCGCTGGGGGCCCAGTGGGGTGCACTCCAGGGGTGTTGTGAACAGCAATGAACACATACTGCACGCGTCCCCTGTGCCAGGCGGGGGCAGCAGAGAACCTCTCCCAAGTGACTCCCGTACTCCTCACAGACAACCTGTCCATCATGCTAGAGATGAAGACTTCAAAGCTCAAACAGTCAGTCACCTGCCTCAGGCCACTCGGCCAGGAAGTGGCAGGGCAGGATCTGAACCCAGAGCTCATGCGCCTCACTGCTTTGCTGCGCTGCCTAAAGGAAGTGCCCGAAGCCACCAGGCTGTGACATGTAGTAGGTCTGCAAGGGCTACAAGCCAAGCCGGGTGGCAGAGAGGCCTGGACAGTCGCTATTCCTTTGGAAGATGGCTGGAGTGTGGACGTGAGCACCGATGCAGAGACGGCAGCTGCGCTGTCACACGGCCTCGCCCTCGCCACGAGCTTCATCTCGGCCCACGAGTGGCAGTCATGGGTCCTGACACTTCCAGCGTCTGTGACAGTGAAGCCAACCGGCAACTGGGTTTTCACTAAAACCTTCCAGTTTTAAGTACAGCAAAGTATTGACTAAAGTTAACTTAATAAATGTAATAGTCATTATAAAATGTCCTTATACAGAAGTATTTTGATTTTGTTTTATTGCTTACATATGAATTGCGCAGTGAATTTTTACATTTCAAGAAAAACACTTTATTACATGTATTCTATATATGGGCATGAATAAGACAAATCAGCTGCATTTTCAGACAGGAAGAAGAGAAATATTTTGAGGAGGGAAAGTTAATTGTAGTCTTTTCTAAAAGATAATGACTTCAGGAGTAGTAACAAAGTGTGTGTGTGTGTGTGTGTGTGTGTTCAGGTTCACACCAATGACATACACGCTCTATAAGCACGAGAACACAAGTACAGGAGGACCATATAAATGTTAACTACTCAATGTCAAGAAAAGAAGAGAATGATATAAGCAACTGTATACAGCAAAAAGAGAGCGATTAAGTTTATTAAGAGTTTTAAATATCTACAAAAATATAGCAGCACAGTGAACGTCAACAAATCCTGAACCTTCAGTCCCCAATCGGCCATAATACAGTGTGACACCTACTACCTGCAGGGTCTCCTGCAGCCTCCTGGAAGGGACAAACCAATGAAAAGACCCGTTTCTTAGGAATCACTGTTAATAAGACCAGTTCAGTAACCGAGGATACATAGAAGTCTACTGTAATTTAAAAACAACAAGAAAAAAACCCAAAACCCAAATCGACAGCTTACAAATAAACCAAAAGAAAGGCATGAAAACAGTAATTGAAATGATTTTCCTTTACATGCACTACATGCATTTATAAATCACAGAAAAACATGAAATTTTGTAGAGCATTGTTCTGTATGAGTGCAAACAAATATATATCTTTACCTATACTATTAAATTATATATTTCCATACAAAAGCACACAGTGTTATCTATAAAATGACATCCAAGTGGATGATGATTGTTTCTGCACATCCCCCTGCTTTAAAATTTTTAAATGCAGTCAAAAATTAGTATCCTTTTTAAATATACAGAAGGAAAAAAGGGAAATAAAACATATTTGGCATATGAATGGAGAAATAGTCTAGCTGATCAGGTAGCAGTTACAGTGACAGAAGCAGTAGGGCCACGGAACCCCTAGTGGTGTCTGAACTGTCACTCTGAAAACAAGGTATGCGTCATCTACATTTAAACAGCGCCTAGGATGTTTCAGTATCATTTTCTAGGTTTAAATGAGGATCATTTGCAGCAACATGTTTCAAGATGCTCTACTTTGGTTTAAATACTGAAAACATTTCCTGTACGCTTCCTCACCCTTCTCTGTTTATACCACAGGTGCTCAGCTAATCATAAACAGAAAGTTGCAGAATGCCTTTCTTCATGGCAATTTCTCAAACACAAACTAAAGCTAAAAACTGAATTGTTTTTGAGCTATAATTTTTATGTAAAAAGAAGTAAAATCTGAAAAGAACTATAAGCAGGTTATTTTATGAAAATATCCTAAGAGAACGAGTTGCAAAGAAAGTTGTTCATTTTACTGCGTAATGGAGCTCACTACAAAGCACACGGTTTTAAGAGAACGGCACAGGTGTGTCAGCACACGCACAGTCGGTACATGTGATCTTGGCAGCTCACATCAGCGAAGGCCGACACTGCAGGCCCTCAGCACACTTGACGGATAAAACCACAGGCGCCCTTCCCACATGTAATATAGCAGATCCTAAACAGAGATGTGCACACGCTACAGTTCAAATCTTGCAAATTAAAAGCATGTTTTGGTCATTTTTGTCTATAGGATTTAAAACACATAATATAAAAAGGTAAATAATGTGTTCTTAATAAAACTCAAAATGCACACTCTTCACAAGAGAACCAGTAGCTGTTTTCAATGTTCTTTTTTCTATACTAAATATTTAGCCCATGTAATTAATGGAGCCACAGCAAAATACTACTATAATTCAGAGCAGTCTGTAGACTAACACATCTTTTGATGTAACAAATATTGCACAATTTGGCATTCCGAGAGTAAGCACCTAAGCCTCCCAAGCAGAATGGTCACACTCTCGGCAGGAAATACAGTATTACAAGAACGAGACATTTAAAGCATGGCAGCTTCAGGGTCAGAGTCTAGGAACACGATCCAGTAAATGTCACTTCCATAAACAGCTGCCGATGCCCAGCGCGTATCATCACGGTAAATGAGCAGAGGGACGTCTACCACAACATCTCAGCGCAGGGACAAAGCCACAGAGCAGTTTCGCAGCCTCAAGATTAGACTATACCAGAGTGTTTTTGCTTTTGCAGATAACCAAAATCAAAAGCAACTCTACTTCTAAGGAGTTGTGTAAATGTTTAAGAAATACAGTATACACCTCAAACATCTTCAACCCTCATAAGGCTTAACTGTTTCTTAAATTACATGTTTATGAAAAGTTTAATATACTGTTTTAACAATGAAATAATATGAGACCAATACATGTTGACCTTTAAAAGCTAACAGGAATCTCAAAAGAAATTAACATGGCATAAATCTATCTTCAAAAGGACTCTAAATCATATATATTTCAAAATTTCTCATATGGTATGCCAAGCATTTGGTTAAAGGTAAGTTCCACTGTTATTTTCAAGAAGTATGCTAATACACATTACTGTAAACCCTGAAACAGCCTGGCCTTAACTTGTAGGCTTTAAAAATCCTACGCTGAGGTCTTCCTGAGCCACTCAGTACACACACAGGTCTGGGAACTTCATCTCATAGACTGGGACAGACTGGTACTGGGCATGCCCAGAAGTGACGGTCAGGGTTCCTGACGGACTGGGAGGAGGGCTGTAACAGAAGAAGGAGGCGTTGTCAGGAGGTGTAGTTAAAAGCTGTTCATTTCACAAAGCATCCTAATCACTACCTGCCGAGAGCAGGGGGAGACTCCCTCACCGCAGGGATCCCAGTGCTGTAGGCGGCCAGACAGCTCCCAATCAATCATGGTGTATCGAGTTGTTTTTAAGTCTAAACCAGACATTTTCTTTTAAATATATATACATAATTTTTATAATTGGATTATAATATGCTCACTCTTGTAAGCTTGCCCTGTTTCACTTGTAAAATAATCTTTCATACATACATATATTATTTTTTGGAGACAGCACGGTACTTACTTCATTATATGAATATAGCATAACTGATTTAATTCAGTGGATAAATGCAGGTTCATTTCCATCTTTCAAAATTATAAATAATGCTCACGGGTTTTTTCTTATACATGCCTAATTTTATCCTGACTGACTGTCCCCTTGGTTTATAGTCTTACCAACAGAATTTCTGGATCAAAGTGTACTCACAATTTTGACTTTGGTTCATAATGCCAAAATACCAGCAATTTATAGTTTCCATATTTGCATGCACCTATTCTCTTATACCATTAGAAATCTTGAATATAATCCATCTTTTTGTTTTCTTAAATCTTTGCCAGTCTGACCAGCAAAAGGGAATTCTTTCTTATTTCTATTTTCAATTTTGGGGTTACCACTAATGCCAAATATCTTTATAGATTTAATATCCATTTTACGTGTCTTTTAAAATGAATTGTCTACTTGAGTCCATTGCCTACATACCTACTCTGATTCTGTTCTCTTACAAATCCAAGCAACCACTCTTTTGTCATATGATACAAATGATTTCCCATAATTCATTATTGAATTCTCAGCCTTGTGGTTTTTCTCTTCTTTTCTTTCTTTTTTTTTTTTACAAAGTGCTTAAAAATCTTATAAAACTCAATTATTTTCTTATGGTTTCTAGTTTTTGTGTATGCTAAGGAAAACTTTCCCCAGATCAAGATTACAAAAACATTCCTATATAAATTCTAGTATTTCTATGTATTTTTCTAAACAGAGTTAAAATTGTCTATTTTGGTAAAAGAAGTGGAAGGTCCTCCCTCTGGCCCCCCCTTTGCTGGTCAATAGTCTTTGGTAGCTGTCCAAATAAGAATTAGTAAATATTTGTGTTTTCATCTTGTTTTTCTCTTCCACAGCACTTTCCTGACTGCTTTACATGTAGAGTCTTCCATATTGTCTTTAGCATAATTTGTTCAGTTATTAAAAAAAAAAAAAATTGTGAAGCGTTTTATTAAAACTATAGTGAATCTGCAGAGAACTTATGTACATGTTTAAGATACTAACTTCCTATCCAATAACAAGGTATGAGTTTCCATTTAAGTATTCTTATGCATACTTCAGAGATTTATGGTTATTTCATGTTATATAGTTCTGTTAATTTTTATAGATTTGAATATAATTCACATAGTAATGAATTTTCATTAATTATGTATAAATATAATTATCTAACTGTTAACTGTTCTCAATTAAGTTATCAGCTGGATGTTCTTATATTTCCCTGATATTTTATTCTATCTTTGGCAACTAATAATTATTTCACAATTACTGTTCCAGTATGTGTAACATTCTTTTTTTTTCTGTTGAGGGATAATTTTCATAGAGTAAAATACACAGATATTACTGTACTGCTTGACAAGAACTGACACATACATAAATCCATGTAAATCACACCCCAATAAAGACACTGACATTTTCCTTTGTGTCCCTAACCAGTTCATTTCTCCCTAATCACACATACCCACAACACATACACACCCACATCCAACAACTATGTTCTGATCTCTATCACAAAAATTAGTGTTGCTTATTGTTGAGTTTCGTATAAATGGTCCATACAAGCTATATAATACTCTTTTATATCTGATTTCCTTTGCTCAATGTTTTCTCAGATTTATCAAAAAAATGTGTTCCTTTTAATTGCTGAGTTGTCTTTCACTATAGTAAGAATATCACTATTGGTCTATTGTTCATCCATTCTCCTGTTGGTGTATATTGGGTAATTATAAGAAAAGCTGCTACAGCATTCATGTACATGTCTTTTTGTGAGTGTTAAGTTTTCATTTCTCTGGGTAAATACTAAGAAATACAATTATAGGACCAAGAACAGGTACATGTTTAACTTTAAATGCTAACATTTTACAGATCATTGTACCATTGTAAACTCTGTGAGCAATGTATGAGAGTTCTATGTCCAATACACTGCTAAGCCCACGCAATAACTTTTTTTTTTTTCAAGATACTATATCATGTAGTTCTTGAACCACAATTTGGTTCTTTTTCAGAGTTTTCACTTCTCTCCTAAAATGTATGTATCTTTTCCTTTAAATTCTGTGCATGAGTGCAGGTGTGTGAAGGACCTTGTCAATGAATTCCAATAACTGCATCATCTGTGGGGATGCATATTCTTACTTTATTTTCTTGCTTCTTTGTATTTCTTATAATTTTTAAAAAATTGTACTAACGTCAAAATGAATGAAAGAACAATGGAAACTGAAGTATAAGATTGTTTTGTTTCTTTTCTGGAGAATACAAATCGCTCTGGCTGATGGTTAGAGAGAGGCAAATTAACAAGAGGAAATCTGTCAAAGAGAACTGAAAACTCAAGTCTGGTTAATTTCTATCTGTCATGTAAACTATCCAGAATGACCCCTTCCTAAGTAGGTGACCTTGCATAAGTTACCTAACTTCTATGTGACTGTTCCTACACTTGTAAACATAGTCATTGCCTGTATTTTAGGTCTACTATAAATATTACATGAAATAATGCTGTTTGCACAGTACCTAAAACACCAGAAATGTTCAGTAAATAACCATTACTGGTAAGTATCAAACAAATGCTCACTACTAGTAGCAGTTATAATATCAACAAAACAGAGTCAGTAATAACACTCTAAAATGTTAAACCTGTAGTTATGACAGTATGGTGCACCATGGTCGTCCCTAGCAACATTCCCTTGAAGAACATGGATTATGAATCCAAATTGATTTTTCCACTCACTAGCTGGAGGACCTGCACCATTTACTTATCTAAGCCTCAGTGTCTTCACCTGGAAAATGAAAAAAAAAAAAAAAAAATAGCATCTACCTAACTTGATCAGGGCTGTGGTGAGGATTAGAAAAAACAACAAATTTAAGCAAGTAGCATAAGGTCAAGTGCACAGTAGACATTTATTATTATAACTAATAGGCATCAAAGAAGTATTAATAATGCCCACACCCAACAATTTCCTCTGAACCTAAGGTATGTCACATTTTGTATATTTTAGTCTGATTCTCTGTTCTGCAATTTTGTAACTAAGTGATTCTTAACTTTCTGGGGGGGGTGGGGGG